>JANHGO010005513.1:0-22930 GCA_024606505.1 Aquila spilogaster
TATACAGGAAGAGGCTTAAACTCACTAAACTGTTATATAAATAGAAAGTTCAAAGGTCTGTTTGTGGCTGACAAAGCCGAGAACAGGCCATCTGTGGGCCAGGTTCCCCTCTTGTATGAATGCAGGAACATTCTGCGTGCCCCAGCAGTGTGCACTTCCAAAGCATCCCTCAACCTGGAGGGGGTGATCCTACTCTCCAGACAAAGGTGAACTGTTTCGGATCCAGCCTTGGGTATCCTCTGCGTCTGCCTTCCCTTTTTGGCTTGTGCCTCTGCAGAGGACCTTCTCAGTTACTGTTCTTTCACCAGGGTCTGTGCTAGCTTGCTAAATGGAAAGCCTTCTGAGCGTGGAAACAGTGTTGTGCTTCTGAAGGGAATGTGTGAAATACAGTAGATAGGCTCTCTGGGAATTAGATTGATTTTTATTTCCCCTTATTTTCTTTTTGGGGGCGGTGAGAGTGTTGGTTCAAGGGGAAGTTGCATTCTGAATGGATTTCAGTAAGATTTTTTCTCCCCTCCCTTTCTTCTCCTTAAGAAATATTACAGCTGAATTGTCGTTACTTCTTAGATTTGTATTACAGACGTTCTCAAGTAATTATTTGAAAAAGTTTCATTTTCAATTTGCTTTGACAGTGTAAATGTGGCGGCTGGTGGGTAGGTGAAGGGGATTAGATGCTGTCAAAACAAGTAGCTGAGAAAGACCAAAAATATTCTTGGGCTAAAACCTGTACTTTTAAGTACATCCTGATTTAGTAATTCTTCCCTGGCTGATATTGAACTCCATGGAGTGTAAATCTTAAAAGAATTTGGCCGTTTGCAAACATTAAGCTCCCATCTATCCTGTGAGGCAAAATTACAATCAGTTTAACAGCATTTGAATTGTTTTTCTAATGATTCATTCAAGAATTTAATGACTTTTAAAATATACAAATTGGGATGGAGAGTAGATACTTCAGATACTGTTCAGCTATTCCAAAGCCAGGCAAGGACTTCAGAGGATTCGAGCACTTTTTATATGAATGCCAATTATATTACTTGGGATTTTGTTTTTGAGTAAAGATGATGTTGTGATGCAGGTCCTTCAGTGAAGCAGAATTATTCCTTTTGTGCATCTGAGAAGACTGTCACTGCAACCTAGAATTTAACTAAATTATTTAAAGGGGAAATGTGACATTCTGTAATGTGTTAAGTTAAATATACTAAAAGATCTTTGAAAAACGGTGAATACTTCTAGTCTTTTTGCATCTCTTAGGAACTGCAACAATATGCTTCAGCTTCTTGGAAGAAGTATTCTGATGCTGTGTTATGAGGCCCAAATTGTCTTTTTGTCTGAGTCAAGAATAAAATTCCTATCACGTGCAATTGGACAAATATGGCTCAAAGACTGGGTCTTTATATAGCAGAGTCCATAGACACCTATATGATTTTAAACACACAAGCAACCGTATTGAAACTATACTGATTTCAAGTTAAGTTTCACTGAATTGGGTTCTTGATCTCTCCCCAAACGTTTAGTGTTTCACCAATGATTAAATGCTAGTTCTTCCTGTACTCAGTCATGCAGATGTATGGTATATATCAATTTGTCTGAACTCTATCAGCAGTTTTACACCATTGAACGAATGACTGAGAGGCCAGAAACAATGCAAATATTAAAGCTCATTGAAAAGCAAATAAATATATATGCATCTGTATAGAGAAGAGCTGTAGGAAATGATTTACCCATTGAACCCTGGAAGAATGTGGAAACACCATCTAAACAGACAGAGCCCACTCTGTATTTCCTCAGTGCCTTTAATGAAATTTCTTTGTGTGGAGGACATGAAGGACTGTGCTCTTGGATACTCATTAAATGTATGGAATCAATAAATACCATAAAGTATCTATGTGTTCTTCCACTGTGGATTTGAGCTGTAGCCAGTGTCAATGGAGATGCTCTTAACTGACTTCCGATGGTGCTGGGTTTGACCCTATCGTGATAAAAAGGGAGACTTTCAGAAATGTACTGCATCTGTCTACTGACCAAGATCAACAGGGCAGTTTGCACATGCATAGTACCATGCATGTGAACAATTGCACTACGTCCAATTTTGAACCATTCTACTTTGTATTTACTACTTTCCTTTTGAAAAGAAAGAGAAGAAAAGTTGAGAAGATACCTGAACTTTTCTCTTGGATGCTGTTAAAGTAACAGATTTTTATAAAACTGTCAAACATCTATTGACATTGAGATCTGAATCTGCCCCAACTCTGGGTTTGCACTGCCATGAATACTCTTTAAGGACTTGAAAAAGAAGACAGTAAACCCAGTAATATATCACGTTATTATGACCTAGACTGCTCATCATATAGTAGTCAGGAAGTCACAACACTGACTGGAGAAGACAGGTGTTTTACCCTTTTGTTGTTACTGAATATTGTATATTGGCGCCTTGGTAATCAAAACATTTAAATTGTTCTAGTAGCTTTGACTTTGATCAGAGATGTTGGAGGGTATTTTACTTCTGATGAATGGAAAACTGTAGAGATTAAAAAAAATAAAAAATAAAAAGAAAAATTAAAAAAAAAAAAAAGAGGAAGGATGGCAACATATGTGCCAGTAGGATTTTAAGCTCCAATTTGATTACCTTCTAATGATACAGTTATTTGGCCAAAGAGCGTGTGATGTTCAGTGAAGATTTTGGGAAAGGAGGTTTAGATGTTTGTTTTCAAAAACTCTGTACCAGAGCCCAGCCTTGCAAAAACTTGGAAACAATTGCAAGTTGCTTTTTGATTTCAGTGCTCAGTACCATGGATTTGCAGGGTTGGGCTTGTAGTACTGAAAAAATAGTGTGGAACTAGAGAGCTGAAGTCAAGGAGTAAATGAAAACCTCCTGCAGTTAACTTCCCAGATATTACAAGCTATTTTATCTTGAAGAGTCTGTTTTTCAACTCCTACATAGCAGATCCACACCATAAATTATTACGATTGTTAAACAGAGGTCTAGTCAGTAGTCTCTTCTGTAAAACTTTGTACCACACTTTATTGACATTTTATGTATCTGTTCAAATCAAGACACCAACTTGATTGAATTTTTTTTGATTGAATACTTGTTGAATTTCTTTTCTGTGTGCTACCTCAGCAGTTAATGTACTGAACTATTTACTGGTGATTATGGGTGAATCCTTGTTCCAGGTGATCTGAGGTGCTGTAGTTTAAGGAAAGTTGGAGATGATGCCATAACTAGAAGCTGATTTTCACTGCAGGGGACACAGAAAATGGGAGAATGCCATTTACTATGTGCAGTGTGTAAGTCTTGTTTAGTAAGGAGCTGTAGTCAGCAATTCAGATAGATTCCTTACTCAGATGCTGCATGGTGCTACCAGTTATAGTAAGACGTGAATAGCCTACTTGTAATTATATGTTTTGGTAGGGGTGGGATATGAACAACTAGTGAAAAAGAAAATGAGGTTGAATGATTTTTAACTTGGCGCTCTGTTGTTCCTTTGACAAGTATTATAATCGCTATTTTTGTACTGCTGTGGGTGTACATGGTGTGGAATAAGTAAATTCTGTAGCTCAGCATTTCTTGCAGTGCCTAGGGCTCAAACCTGCAAAGATCTTACTACTGAGACTAGTGCTTGTTCCTTATGGCACTCTGTACAGACTATTGCCAGGATTCAACTGTAGTTTAAAAGTTTTCTTTCTGGTTATTCAAATTTAAACTCTTATGATAGGCAATGGTATCTACATCCTATAGAGAGATAGGACAGCCAAAAATAAGAGGTAAAATGGGTCAGTACTTGGTGGCTGGTGATCTGTGCTAAGATGACATTAAAATGAAATGTTTATAATTTAAAATATTTTTAACTGTGGGGATAACAGTCCACTATATAGGTCTAGTAATTCTTTCAATTCTTTCTGTATTAGTGGTTTAGGTCAAAATTTCACTTGTGAGGAATAAATCCATACCACCGTCTTTTGAGAAATCACATGCAAAATTTTGCAAAGCTTTAAATATAATGAAAGGAAACACAGATTCTTATTGAGGTTGCCATTTTTGTCTTATGTAATGAGAGAAATTGAGATCCAACAGTAATAACAGTGTTTAGATGAGTGTTTCTGTGCTACTGGCAGTAGCCATGCTTGTGTTTGAGAATGTAGTATCAAAGATTATGAAAAATATATGCCTGGTGGTTATGGACCTCTGTTTGCATTAGAGGCCAGTGTGAGAAATTATTCCAAGGTGTTTAATTTCAGTGGGTTGCATGCTTTTTATGTCCCTGTCCCAAATTCTCAGGTGAGATGCCCATGGTTGGGGTGGCCAGTTTACATATGAAAATGCTGGGCTATTTGTTGCTTAATGTGGGGGTAATTTTTCACTGTGGAAAATGGAATTTCAATGGAATGACATTCCTTCTGGTGTTTCCTATGAAGAATAATGATGAAGAATTATCTTCTCTGTTTACAAGTGTTTAAAAACTCATTAGTTATAGTCCCTGAAAGAATTCCAATACAAGTCATTGAGTGTGGTGAAGCTGATTGTAAGGGGGAGCAGACTGGGACCTAGGGCTGGTGGTCAGCAGAGAGGAAGAGCTGTAAAGAATACTGTGCATATGCTATGATAAGCATTTTCATAGATCTCTGTGGGAAAGGACAATGGCTTTGGAGCTTATATTTACTCAAAAAGCAGCCCTTTGATTTTCATGGCTTTATACTTCATTGCACACTGGAAGGCCAATTTGTCTTCACCAAGCCTTTGAAGACAGATAGGTGGATTGAGGCATTGACCAGTGGCTGAGGGTAGCGGTCGCTTGGAGAAGGAGATAAGTTGCACTGCAGTTCTTTTGGTAACACTTGGCAGAGTTATTGTCATCCTTTTTAAGATTGCTAAATAGAGGTGAGTATGTATTTAGGGCTGGAACATGGATTCTCTTATCAGCTCTGTCACTAGCAGCTTTGCTGTCTTGGCAAAGTCTGTCAAAATGGGGTAATGACATTTTCATCTTTCATAAATTGTAGTGGGTTGTTGTTGTTGTCCAAATGGAAAGCAGGAGAGGGAGGCCGGCTGTATTTACTTTTATCCAGTGTTTCTGTCAACTTTTGTCATCTTCCCGGGGATCAACTGTGAACTGTTTTTGCAATTTTCTCTACTTTTAACCTTGCTCTAGCTACGCTGTCCTTCATAAGCTTGCATTGTTTTTCCTTGTACCTGCAAGAAGAGCAAATGATGTCAGTGCAGGTTGTCTATGGCATAGCTTATGCTTTAAGATCCTGTTCTGGATGTAACTTTTGTGCTGATGATATCAGACACGCTTAGAAAAATAGCCTGGGATTTCTGGCCACAGACCTTTCATGCGATGTTGATTTATGTCTCTATACTTTACTTCCTTTCATAAGGGAAGAGAAGAATAAAAGAATAACATCTCAGAGTTTTACTGATAGACTGAGGCATTTTACAAAGAAGTTGGTGTTGTTACCCCTTTTTATATAAGGGGAAATGGGAGCTGTGAGAGGCAAAGTGGCTTGCTAAAGGACTCCGCATTGGTCAGGATGCTGTCAGTTGGGTTCCAGTTCACTGCTTGCCCACTTCGATGGGTATATTTTCCTATTGCACAGGGGTGTGATAAGGTTAAGTCCCTTAATGTTTATGAATGTTTATGGTGATAGAGCAAGACAGGAACCTAGGCAGATGTATTAGTAGGGGAAAGGCAAGTCCATAGAGACATGAAGGTTTGGGCAGAGCATATCTGCAAGAAAAGAGAACCAAAGCAGATAAAGTATTTCGAAGAGCAAAGAATGTGCTGTATGCGTACAGTGTGCATATTTGATATAATTTACCCTGCTCTGAGCTGGACAGTGAGAACCATGGACATTCCGAAGTCAGAATGGCCTTGTTAGTCCAGAAGACTTATATTTCTCCGGGTCTTATAGCAAAGAACTGTATGTGCAGCTATAGCTTAAGTAAACATCAAGACTTGGACACTTGACCGAGTAGGACATCTACACTTTTTCAAAAAGCATTGATGCTCTTTGAGCCAACTGCCTTTGTTTCTAGCAGACTGACACTCTGTTGGTTAACCCTGGGCACGACTTTTCTTCACATATGTCATTAGACTGAGCATATTTTCTATTTATACCACTTGGGGATACAAATTACGGTGTTGTGTTTAGCAAGCACTAGGAAGAGTACATCTTTGTGATGTTTAAAAAAAAAGAGAGAGGCAAAATTTTTTTCACCACATATTGTTCAAAGGTCCTTTCTTTCAAGGTTCAAGGGAAAATAGACTACAAAAACAACTGGCGGTCGTTGTTTTTGTTCCAGACAATCAGAAGTTATTTGCACATATGGATTTTAATAGATTATGTTTGTGGGATTTGATTCTGAATTAAGGGCTTTTCAAGAATGTTGATGAAATTGTGTATATACTTTTAAGGCAATTTAGGGAAATTAATAGTAGCATGTATACTTAGAGTTATTGTCTTCATGGCTTTGACAGTTGCCTGTCAAAATTGCACTAGAGGGCTGAGCTGAAGGCCACTGGCTGAAGTTTTTCATTTATTTACTAAACTCTAAAACATACTTGGTCAGAGCTTCCTTTGCTTTCTCACTCTCATTTCTGGAGAAGATGAGAAGATATCCTACTCTGTGTTAGAGTTCCAAAAGCATTATGCAATCTGTGGCAATACTATTGTTACTCTTTCCTTCTCTCTTTAAACAGCCCTTGTCTGAACTGACTGTTCTTTAATGTGCATATGAAGGGTTCATAGATAAGGGAGCATAATAATTATAAAGGTTTTTAGTATTTGTGTAGGAAAACATCGGTTTACTCTTTTAGAATCATCCAGTCCTTTCTGCAGGACATTGAGAGCGTTTGGATTGTAGGCCATGACTAGGTGTTTTCCTTGTCAGGATAATAAATACTACACTTTTCTGCCACTTCATTCTGCCTAGTTCTTTCCCCATTACTTAAGACAAGCTGTTGTGGGAGAGTTCTGACTGGCTGTAGACTGCTCATGAATCTTGCAGTACATGACAAGCAGAATCTAACAAATATGACTAGAAACTACACAAAATACACAGACATAACACAGAAGTTGTATGTTTAAAAACACATTAGAACTCCACAAATAATCTAACATCTTAACCACTTTTTTGCTCCTGTATACCTATAACCAAGAATGTCTGTTAGCTGTGTTTCAACCAGATCAGAGTTATTTTAGACTTCGTAGTGATTTTCACTTGTGTAAACTCATAGAGTCCGCCTGCAAATTCAACTTCAATGATAAAAGGTCTCATCAAAAAATGGAGGTGGGCTAGAATGTTTGGTTAAGATTTAATGTCTTTCTAACTAATTATAAGCCAGTGTCAATATATGCTCTAATGTCTGTGGAAAGAAAGAGAACCTAAATGATACAGTTCCATTGTATCGGGTCTTTTGTAAACAATTAACAGTGAGGTGGATGCCTGAAGCAAGGACGAGAGAATTGATAAACCTGTTCCAAAGGGCTTGAAAAGTTGCAGTGAATTCTAAATGTAGATTAGGAGCTAATGATGACAGCCAAGCCAGCATTACCTCAGCTGATTAATTTATAAGGAAACTGGTCAATGATTTTAACCAATAGCTATGCATAGTAGAATCCTAATGGGATCTGTCTGTTAAGATTACATAAAGTAGAGCGTTTGATTTATTTCATAGCTTTCCAACGCTCCACTTTAACTTCATACAAATAATGCATTAGTCACACTGGATAAAATGGTGTATTGAATAAAGTTGTGATTTTGTCTGCTTCTTATAATCTGATTTTATAAAGGATTAAATCTGTTTTAGTAGTTTGTTCATATCATAAAAGAGATTGTCGGCTGAATGAAATCTTTACATCTGCCACTTTCTATCTCATTAGAAAAGACAGTAACATAAAGTTCCTCATTTCCTTCCACTCTGTTTTATCCCCTAGTGTGTCTAAGTGTGTATTTCTTTCGTACATGTTTGTATATTATAATGTCAGCATGTTTTCAAAGTTGTGCTTAAGACTGCATCCACTTTCAGATTAGGGGAGCATTGCAAGGGCTTACAAACATTGTGACAAAACATACATGATCAGGAATGAATAGGAGGGCAAGGGGTGACTCTCAAAAAGCTAAAAATGATGATATTAGTGTCATGGCCACATACGTGCACACTGACAGATTCAGCAAGGTATTTAAGTTCATGTGAGCGTGCCCACGTCAGTGGATGCAAGTGCATCTTTAATGGAAAGAGCATGTTGACTTAGGGCTGGATTAAGAAAACATAAATGTTGGGGATTCCTATGTCATTCAGATGTCATGGCGCTGGTGTTTTTTAAACAAATCTTCTAATCTATATGCATTGATTCTTTGTTTTATTAAATTAAGTTTTTATTACAAAATTATGAATTTAGGCCTTTTTTTTTTACACATTATTGTCAGAATGTCAGTTTACTGCTGATACATTTTATTCCTTTTGTTTAAGTATGCCTCGTCGACAGGATGCTGCTGTTACAACTGAGTGTTGGCTTCATGGAGACCTTTAAAGTGTGGGAAGATTATCTCTTTATGGGTGTTTTCTTCTTCATGTTTGATTTTTCTGCCATTTTCTCTTAATTCTGTAAAGTGGTTAGGGCTCGGTTTGGGTCTTCTGAACACGAGGTTCTCTGGGTTTCTGATGCTGAGCAGAGGTAGTATCCAGTGATTTTTAGACTAAAAAAGTCAGAAATGCAGATTCTGAAGGTGTCATTTCTCCCTTCTGAGGACTTTTTGGAATGTGAAACGTCTTCATTCACGTTTTCAGTTGTTGATGCATGTTGCAGTTGTACTGGCTCTGGCTTTTCAGGCGTGGCTCTTTTTCCCACATACTTCCAGCTGATGGGAGTCCTTTGCTCTCAGATGTGTGCACAGTCAGCCTCTTCTCTGGAAGCCCCACTTGCAAGCTCTGGGCACAGAGGCAGCAGGAGCAGCTGCAGCCCAGGTTGGCAGGGAGGTGTGTGCCAGGCTCTTCCTGGGGTTGCCACAGCATTGACACAGGATTACAGACGTTTGGCTCCTGGTGAAGGTCTGGGCCTGTGTCTGGTCCTGAGGATGCTTTATGGATAAGACTTGAAAAATTCCATGGGGTTCATCAGCCCACTTTGTTTCAGGAGGAACTGCCAGCGGGTGGCCCTCTGCTCCCAGCCGCCTGCGCACTGAGGCATCGCTGCCCTGACAGCCACCCAGGCACAGCTGAGTCATTTTTTGGTTAAACTTTGTTCATTACTGAAATTGAGAAAAAACCCTTTACTTGTCATGAAAGTGGTTTTGGTCGTGCGTACGTTCCTATGACACAGAACACTCCTAGAAAGGACAGAAATGTTTGCTGAGGCAGAGATGCACCCTACTTCTAGGTTTAGGGGCCAAATGTAAGGAGTATGAATAGGTTTGCTTGCTGAGGGCAAGTAGTTTACCTTTGGTATTACTGAATGAACAGTGCCCTCTTTCTCAGCTAAATTTAAGTATCCTCGGTGGCAGGCTTGCCTACGCCCATCAAACTGCTCTAACACCTCTGGCCTGCTTTACAAATGGGTGGTTGTACAGCAGTGGGCACAGCTGTGCCGCATGGCTGCACTGGTGCTGAGGGTCTGACAGCACGGCCATCCTGGGGCTCCCTGTGGCCTGGCTGGTGCCAGGGGTCAGTCTGGGGCTGTACGTGGTGGGAGCTGCACCCAGCACTGCGGGCATCCTGTCTGTGCACGGCCAGTTGGAAATGGAATCATTTGTCAGCCTCCTCATATATGCAGCAGCATGTGCTCAGGGGTGCTGGTTACTTACAGTTCCAGTTGCTGCTCAGAAACCTGAGCGGGTGCTGGAACCACAGTTTTGTAATATGCTGTGGACTGGTTTAACTGTGCAATGGGCAATTAACAGCCCTGCAAGATGGTGGTGGTGGTAAGATACAGCATAAGTATTTAAGTATGAAAGAGCAGTGCCACAGTTTGTTTTCTGTAAGCAGTACTGACTGTATCTGAATAAGCAGACAACAGCCTTTCGTGGGAGATGTTTGCTGTATTTTACTTGGCAGCTGTTTGTCATAATAAGAATTCTTCAATAATATTTATTGTATTTTGTGCTAGTAGGGGGGAGAACCAAAGCAAAATCTGAGCAGTTTCACTTGCTTTACTCATTGTGAACAATAAGAAAATATTGCTGTATTAATTACTGTTGTGCTTTATTGGCAAAAATAAAGAGATCCTATAATATGAAATTGCTAATATAAGAAAGGCTTTGATTTTCTCATTAGCACAGGATATTTTGCATCTGTTCTGGTTCATGAGTGCATTGTCGGCACTTAAATAATAATAATGACTCAGTAATGAATAAGAATAACAGCAACAAATAGGCATGTGAGCGTGCAGGCAGTCAGGCACCCTCCGGTGTTCATCAGTAGGTTGGTTTTGGAGGTCTTGCAAAATGAGCTGTTCCCATATGCCCATTTGGATTTTCTTAGATCATTGCATAGCCTTTCATTTCTCTGCTGGCATGGCTGGGTTACATACAAGCACTTTTTTCATTGTGTGTCAGGAGTAAAGTGCTAAAATTCTCACTTGAAATGGAAAAAACATGTAAGGCTCCTTTTTTTCCCTCTTTTTTTTTTTTCTTCTCTCTCTTTTTTTTTTTTGTGTGTGTGCATGTGAATGAAGTCTTAAGTATCTCATTGCTTAGAATTCATGGAGGAATCAGAGCTCTGGATTGTTCTGCCAGTCTTTCAAGTATGTTTTTAAAAATGTAGTCTGAGAACACCTTCACTATAATTCAATCTGGTCTGTAGCAATTTTTCCTCGCTTCTGTAGCTTCCACTACAAAAACAGTTGTCTTAAACTAATGTTAGCAGTCTATCTTGAGCATTGAAATGCCTAGGCATCTAAACTTTGATTTGATTCTTGGTTTCTAACAGTGTCTCACCTTTTGAAGTCACCTGCCTATGTAATATTCTATGTAGTAGAATTTATGGATTTAATTTTGTTTCGTCTCTTACCTGATGCTGGACTGATAACAGTGATAAGTGAAGGACAGCAGAACACTCCCTTTGTTAAATCAGTGGCTAACTTTATCAAAGAATGTTATCTTTTAGCCTTATTATCAAAGTAATTTAGACTAATCATTTGGCTTCATGATTTCAAGTTTGAGATAAAGAAAATGTTCAAACTGGAGAAAAAATCAGCACATATGCTCTGAGTTATTTAAAAAACAAAAACAATAACACAGTTCTGCATTGTAAATTATATCCTAATGATTCTGCAACTCAAGACAATAATGAAGTGTGTGTGTGTGTAAACAATTATCTGAAATGTGACTATTCTGGTTGAAACGGTTAAAATCTGGGCTAGAGGGCATCATATGTGTGAAGGATCAGAACTGTACCTGCCATTTAACTCCATTAAAATACCTACTTTAAATAAATAAATAAATCAAAAGTGGCCTTATTGATTGATTGCTCCAAGTGGCACTTCATTAAGAAGCCAGCTAACGTGCTAGTCACAGTAACTATGCAGGGTAGAGCAAAATAGGATTTCTTTTTTCCTTATTGACTACAAATTAATTTTTGGTTCAGCAGCTCTTAACTACAATGGCACGAACCTTACAAGGCATGCATGGTTATAATAAAACAACAACGAGGAAGGAAAGGAGAAGAAAAAAAACAACAACACCGTACCAAACAAATAAACAAATGCAACAGAACTCATCCTTTCCCTCTAACTAAAACAGTTTAGCCATAGATAAGGCAAACAAAATTGGTAAAGCAAGTAGTTTATCAGCACATGACCCGTAAAGTACTTAAAGTGATCTGTGAAAGGAAGCATCCCTAAGTCTGCTTCTTGTCACAGTAATTTGTCTGGCTTAAGGGCACATAAGTGGGTCTCCTTGGCAGTACAAGTAGATCACCAGGTAAGATCAGATAGGAGTCTCTGGTGGTAACAACAGAACTACAACAAAGCTCTTCTTTTGATGCTATTTCTGCTGCTGTTGATGATGTTAATAAGTGTGCTAATTATTGTGAACCTGATAGGACTTATATTAATTGACTGAACTAAATGTAAATTCTGGTTAAATAGAGAATAGTTTTATGGACTTGACAGGTGCTGTTTTGCTTAGCTGCTCCGTTCAGCATAAAGGCATGCTTTAAAACGAAATAATTATCTGTATTTTAACCCTAAGATTTTTGGGAGGTCTTAATATGTTCACATTTGACTCCTAAAATATAAAAGCTTAAGGTTTACACCACGTATTCTACCCTTCTCCCCTGTCCTGTGACACTTTATGCAAGTCTAATTGGTTCTTACAGCTTTTGTACTGCAATAAAATCCCCATGTAGTCATTCATCACGTATTTGCATGGCAGAGTAGTGTGGCCTAACTTGTACAGTCTCCAGATGCTGTTAAAGTGGTAAATGCTGGATAATAAGTAACGACAACAAGCAATCTGATGGCTATGGTCTAGATCTGGAGTTCCAGTTGGAGGGCACTCTGGGCTTTTGGGTAGATCATCTTCCTCCGTATCGCTTAGCACAGTTGCAAAATGGATACTGTGGGATGGATTAAATCTTAGAGGTGTTTTAGGGCGTGCCTAAGATTTGTGAAGGTACTCCGAGATCTTTCAAATATCTTTCATGTGTCCACACAAAAGGAGAGCGTGTTAATATTGGTGTTCTTTTGCCCAGGTGTTGCTTTTCCTGAGTTACAGTAGGTGTTAAAATGTGCACTATTGTAGGTGTAGACATGGAAAAAACTAAACATGATGCCTCTGGTGGTAAATGTCACATTCTTTGGAAATGCTGGAATATTTATAGGATGTTTTATGTTTTCCATAATTAGACATTGCTGTTAGTGCATGTGACCTCTCCATTTTAATTTTCAGGAGAGCTGTCATGCAGTAGCATGTGCCTTAACACACTGTGAGAGCAATCAGCTTTTGTCATTTGTCAGCTACATTTTATTACTTTTTAAAATGTTTGAATTCTTTTCCTTCTCTCACCCCCCAGAAAACATAAAGTTCATGTGTAAGGCTGAAAAACCGGTATCCTTTGTGCATTGGGGTGCCTTGGCTGACTGAGATCTTCCTCTGTGCTCTGATTTGGCTGCTTCCAGAAAGCAAGGAGGCATCTTGGTCTGTTCTGGACTTGGTGCCCACTGTAATCTGAGTCATTGTGTTCACCTTTGTATCCATTCCCACTGTGTAATACTCTCCTTCCAAAAACACTCCCATAACGGTCTTCCCCAACCCAGCAAAAGACAAACCCATCACATAGTTTGTGAAGAGTTTCAAGTCTGTAACCTCACTGTGAATGAGGCTGGAATGGTACCTCAAAGCCGTCTTGGTTTACATGGAATAAAAATAGTCCTGTGCTTTCTGCCCCGTGCATGCCACCTGCTCCAGTGAGAAGAGGAAGCCTCAGTTGCTTATAATGGACATGAAACTAGATGAATTGTACTCAGATGCACAGGTGCAAATAACTCCATTTTAAAACACGTGAGTTAGTTAATAAATTGTCAGTTAAGAAATTAGAATGGGCTCGTTTGTAGGGTGAGGGGGGTCAATGCACGGTAATTACCACACGTCACACTTTATTTTGGATTACAAGAGCATCTCATGCATTTACTTCGGGCAGTGCCTTACTGAAGCTGTCCTGCATTATATATACAGAGGTGTTTTTTTTTTTTTTTCTTTTTTTAAAGTGAAATTCTCAATCATTTCCTGCCCGAGGAACATCCTACAGGGCTTTTTGTAGGTTTTAGTTTTGTATTCACTAATTTACTGTTTGTTCTAGAGCAGCAGCGATTGGGAGTTAAACTTGAAGTGCACATTTGGCTCCTTATAAAGACATTTAGCGTACAATTACTGCTTTTACCATCTTATATTTGTTGTGTGTTGAGGCTTAGTTTGGCTTAGGAAGATGGGTATCTGTAATCTTTGAGAGCTGCAACTCCCTGTCCTAGTTTTCACAAAAGAGAAAGTAATTACAGATATTGAGATAGATACAGAGATAACACAGTGCTGTATGCTGTGATGTTTTAGTGATCAGTGTAAAATAAACACAGACAAAGAGAAGTCGAGGTAAAGGATGCCATATGTGCCTCCGGTTTCAGTCAATAATATTCAATGTGGTGTTCAAATGAGATCTGGGAGTCCTGAGATTTGCAGTGTTGTTGTTACACGGGAGCACAGTTTGCCAAACACTGGACTTAAGTAAGGGATCATATTTGTATTTCAATTTGTAGGTGGTATCTGCAGTGAAAATGTAAGTTGAGTTTATGGGTTGATTTTACTTAGAATTTGGGCTGAAAAAAAGACAGTTGTGTGAAAACGAAATGTAACAGATAAGTAACTGAAATGAGTAACATAAGAGAGGTAGTTACAAGGCATGATTAGCTAAGATAAAGTATCTTCTTTTAATTCTATTTAGTGAACCACTGTAATAGGAAGACATGGTTCCACTGTGTTTCTTTAAACAGGAAAGTATTTTTGGATTTTAGGCTCATCATCTGAAGGAGTTTGGTTAAAAGCCACGTGAATGCTTACTTTTGTATTTGTAACAAATGTGTTCGGACTGCAGACACCCTGCTGAAAGAAGACTGCTTGAGGGATACTTTTTAACAGAAAGCATTTGAGGAAATGTTCCTATAATTCCAAAAGGATCTGGAGTTGTGAATATGTATTGTGAGTGCCATAGTAACTTTCATACTCAGAATGTAGATGACTAATCCTTCCCTTCTTGGTAGGAGTCATATACTGCTCTTCACCATATTTTATTTTTAATGTAATTGTAATGAAAGGTGGATCTACCATTAAAAGCGATTGTTTGTTTCTTCTCTTCTGTTATTGCTGAGTTAAGTGTTTCAGTAGTGTTGGGTGTTTGGGGTTTGTTTATTTATTTATTTTTGTGTAACATATTCTGCATATAAATTTTGATCTTGCGTTTAATCTTACAAGTCCAAATCCATGACACCACCTTTGGGCTTTATCTGTAGCCTTTTAAAATCAACCCGTGTTTTTAACAGGCAGTAATAGCCCCTGGATTGAGACCAAAGAGCTTTTGAGTACTTAGGTGTTACAAAGGCGGAATGTGGGGAAGGGGTGGTGAAGGATCAAATCCACCCTCCCATTTAAAAGGTGGAGATAAAGCCTGATATAGTACCCCACCTCTCCTTGATAAGGCTGCTCTGTCTGTGTAAATGCTGTTCCTCCTCACTATGGTGAACTTCACCCACTGACATTAAATCCTGCAAGCCTATTCTGTGATTTCAAGGCATGTCAGGGGATTTAGCTGTACAAGCTTTTTCTTGTATTTGAAATGCAACTTTTTGATAGTAGAAGGAAGCATGGATCAAAATGTGTGATTCATCCTCTTTTTGCACCTTTAAAATCCTGTAACCAAGCTAATTAATATAGTTAATTTGTTCAGACCATTAACTAGGAGGAAAAAAGCCACCCACAAACAGAAATCCTAAAGCCCATCTACTTTAAAAAAAAAAAAAAATAGATGGGTTTTGATTTCATATGAATCACAATCTTCTTCTAAAAGGCTGAACTTTTGTGTGGGAAAATATGTTTTAGCTGAAGTGTAAAATTTCAGCAATTTTATGTCGGTGCTGTTGGAAAATGTTAAATTTAGAGAAGAGATCATTCTTACGGGTGGAAGAGAAAAACTGTTTTGCTTTAAGATATAAATCTGAGCGCCTCTTAATAAACACTAACATTACTGTGTTGGTTTTTTTTTCTTTCATAAAAGGCTCTTTTTAGTGCAATACACATTTGGTTAAATCCTGCAATACCTTAATGCCTTTCATGCCAGTGCATCCCAAGGCACTTTACAGTCTGTAAAGTTAACACTAGAAATGCAGCACATACAATTCCTTAAGACAACCCTTTTTAAAATGCTGAATAAAGCATCTAAACTGTTAAGTTTGGATTAAATGGCCCAGCAGTTGGTGCTTGTTTTCCTTTTGTGGAAAATATGTTTGAAACAAATGACTCAAATGAATAAAAGCTCTGTAAATAATATAACTTCAAATGATATTTGTGAAGGCCAAAATCTGCCATTCTGCAGGAGGAAGTCTAGACATGCACAAAGTTCAGCCCTGTTAATTAAGAGGGAGCAGTACGCTGCAGTGAGTCAGAGCAATTTTATAATCCAAATGCTTCTAAAAGGGACTCTTGTCAACCTCCAGATCTTATTTGTTTTATAATCACTGGGTAAGGAGACTTGCTGGCTGAGAAGATACGTGTCTTTCTCTTTCAGGTTTGAATGTGGTCCAGCCTGGTAGCAACCAAAAGCCGTTACCATCTGATAACTGTTTGTTAGGTTATGCAAAATAATTGTGCTCTCCAAACAGTTCTCAGTGTCAACGTCACACAAGCCATCCCCATGCTTGGTGCTAATTTTTGCCCTCACTGGCAGCCTCAGAGAGGAGGCCAGAGTTTGACTGTTATTTCCCCTTTCAGTGCTTGCAGTGGTCCTGCTGAGTGTGTGTGTGTCTGGGCTGTGGTTAAACGGTGTGTGCTCTGTCCTCTGCGGGGCTGCCAGCCTGGCATCTTTTATGAGTATGATTTTTATCTTTAAGAAAACAAGATCCTTCATCATCTTCTTACGCCACCTCTAGGTCCAGAGCTAGCAGATTTTTTTTTGTATTGATGCAGTTTAAAAAACAACAAACAAACAGAAACAGCAGAATGAAACAAAAGCCGTGGCAGGTAAGAGTTTGTTTTGCAGGATGAGGCCAGAAAGAATTTGTGCTTTTAATTTTATTTTTTCTTTGTAATTTAAGATGAATAAAATCAAAGTTGAAAAACAGCAACAAGAAAAACAGCCAGCTAATAGCAATGGAATACATGAGAGAAAAAAAATCAACAACCCAGGATTATGCGGCCTCGGAACAAGCCAACAGATGTTCAGGGCGGGTTAGAAAAACAACATGATCAACGGTATGAAAGCTGCAACAGATCTAAACAAAACCCCAAAATAGATGCAGTTCTAGAATAAGCCTGAAAAAGAGAAAAATCATTATAGGCTTTCCTCAGCATAGCCACCGGTCTCTGACAAAAAACAAGATCGAAACTTCTCAAAAAGGAAATTTATACAGAGATGAGTTTGCAAATTCGTTGTTAGAGACTTCTGCCAGTGGGTAAACTGGAAACAGGATGAAGGTGGGTAGTCTGTTCCTCAGCCGGGAAAGGTGCCTGAAGTAAGAGCTGATTTCTGACCCTTTAATGCAGTGGCACTTTCTTAGGAGTCAGGAATGTATTTGCATCACTTAAAGTAGGTTTTTTTTTGTTTCAATGGAGAAATGAAGCTGGAAGAACCCAGGGACGTGCAGTGCTGTGAGGTCACCTCACACCTTCTCTGCAGCAGTACCCCTTCCCTTCAGGTGAAGGACGGCGGTGAGAGCAGAGCAGTGCACGGTGCTGCCCCTTCCTATGGGTCATGGCTGCCATGCCGAGGCTCAGGTTGGGGCCCGTGCCCAGCTTGTTGGCCCCCTTCCCAACCTTGTTGGGGTAGACTGGAAGGCAGGCCGTTTCCACAGGGCTGGTCTCACTCTCTGATGTCCATACCGGCACTGGAGACTGTGTGGTGCATTTGATGGTCTGAGGCGTGTTCAAATTGTTCTGCTTCAAATTGTTGTTCGCTTGGTGTGCCACTGAGTGGGCCAGATGCTTGTACCATGTGTGGGCCAACGTCTGTCGCAGTGTGAAGCTCCTTCGAGAAGAGGGAATGCCTCACCTCAGCAGAAGTCTGCTGGCCAGGGCAGCCGTGCACAGCCCTACGTGCCTGGTGGGGTCTTGTGGGTGCAAGGATCAGGGTGACCGCAGCCCCCGCGCAACAGCGGTGGGATAGGCTAGGAGTGAACGTGGAGACCGACCCGCCCTTTTGCATAGGAGCCTTTTTTATTGGGCTGTCACCTGCTGCCCACCCCAAAGCGATACTGCAGCTGCTAGCACCAGCAAGGCGCCATTTTCACCATTTTGAAGAGACGGCTTTGGTGTGCGCTGGACGGGCCGAGTTACTGTAAACTTTAAGAAGGCAGAACATCGATCTTATGTTCTGTTGGTACTGCTGGAGTAACGCCAGAGTGAGATCCTGGCGTAGCGTCGGGGCAGGACGCAGTGCCCAGGCTGGTGCCTGCCATCGGTTCTCTGCGAGAGGCCGGCTGCTGGCGCCTGGGCTCCCACCTGCCTTCCCTGGACTCCGAGAGCGCTAATTAACGAGCCGCCACCATTTGTATAAGTTATGCGAATTAGCAGCTGCTACCAGGTGGGTCTGGTGGGGCTGTATTTAAAACTCTACGTTGGAATGACGAAGATTTTATTCACTGAAATCAATCGCTCTCTTGTGGAGCGTTTGGAAAACAATTGATGGCGGTGCTTGGTTGTTGGTGACACTGGTGCACTCTGTTAAGATTTACTTAACAATACATTATTTGTTGAAGAAATCCAGGCTGTAAGGTCCTGAGCTTGATTCTCACTGTGTACAGCTTGAACCAGCAGCACATGGGCTGCTTTGCTGTCGGGGGATGTTTGTGGAGACATTAAAGCGATTATGTATCCTGTTAGAAATACTGTCTTTCGTCAGGTTTAGGGAACTGCGAAATTAGTGCTGAATTGTACAGAATCACGACCACGCTCAGTAGCTGCTGTCATTGTTTGGTGTTCAGTGTTATCTTGTTTTGCAACCCTGTGCCACCAATGGCTCCCCGCTCCCGTCAGCATCTTCCTGCAGCATGCTGAACAGAGTGCAGCTCTTGACGTATGTTACAAGAAGGAATCCAGCTCCAGCTTTTGAGATGAAAAGGTTAAAGACTTTGACACAAGATAATTATAAAAGGAAAATGAATCTTCTCTTGGATCAAAAATTATTGTGTAAAAGAGTGTGTAAATTATGGCGTGCAAGTTAAGTAATGGCTTTTATACTGAAATCTGGAATTGCTATGATGAAGGAGATGGTGTCAGACTGTGGTAATTTATTTCATTTTGGTTTCTCAGATCTGCAATGAATTTAGGAAATTCAAATTTATAGCAAATGGGTCTTTGTAAGAATTTCTCTGAGAGAATGAGGATACTTTATGGAACTTCCATTGGGGTCAGATTGATGCCATTACTCTACTGAGAACTTCCAGTTAAAAAGTTCCCACATACGATTTGTTCCACTGGCTTCTGTAAATGGATTTTGCAAACTTGTTAAATGTTACTTCCATTTTCTCATTTAGCTTGCATCACTGCTCTTCAGTATTTGAACAGCAAAGTGGTGACAAGTATAATGCAGGCTTTTCCTAATAAATCATGAAACCTTCCAAGTACTGTTTACTTCTTTTCTTTATTTCTTTCTTTCTTTTTCTGACTAAGGTTTACATAATAGTACTCTGGTGTAGTAACAAAAATTACAAAACGCCTGATTTTAAGTTCCTCTGGAAATATAGTTCCAAAAAGAGCAGCTGTATTTTTGTGAGGTTGAGTCAGGTTAACTACAAGGACTCAATTTTTTTTCCCGGTAGAGGATGGCTCTGAATTGGTCATAAGCATAATTCACCTTTGAGTTGCAGCACTTCACACAGGAAAGTATTGTTGATGCTACAGAGCATATAGTCTAGCTTGCAGTAAATCAAAACCTGGGGTGTAGAGTCTTTCTGTGTGTGTTTAAAGAAAGAAATGAGCAGGGTTATATATCTGCTATATCTAAACTGTGCTCTTTTGTAAACAGAACAGCTATTTTTGAACCTCTAGCAGGATGTTTCTGGTAAAGGGATAATGCAGATGAATCCTTGCTTGCACGCAGGCGCACACGCACATTTATTGCTCAGTGAAGGAACTACATGTATCATTCATTTAACTGGCATTTTTTTTTGTGGTGTTAGTATCATTTCCTAGCAAAATTGGCTAAAGGAATTGTTTCAAACACAAAAGATGTTTTGAACTGGCGTAATTGCTTGCTCAACAGCCAATAACTTTGGGGATTGTTTCCTATTTGAATTCTACACACAAATTGGGATATCTTTCCATTTGTTTAAAAAAGATTAAGTCAATAGGAGAAAAAAGGATCTTTACCCATTTTCACCGAGCAGGGAAGTTTGAATATACAGCTTGCAATTGAGACTATTTTTTTCCAAAGCCTTTGAGGGCTGTTTCTCAGTCTAGTGTAAACAATTTATTGTTGAAGTCCTAGAATATTTGCATTTTAATTAAAGACAATTTTAATTAAATACAAAACTTTAATCAGAAAAGCAGAGTTTAGGCAGATAATGTACTTGCATGCTAAGCAAGCTTACTCTGAGGGGACCTGTACTCTGTACAACTGCTTGGTGTGGTGGTTAAAACAGGAATGTAGTAAATGCATCTTTCTTGCCTACCTTACCTACAAATAGTCATCTCCCTCTTGCTCCTTCTGCCTTGCAGTAACATATTCTTTCTACAGGCAACTAAGTGAGTAAAGGGGTGATGCTGAAGTCTTAGAGGGGTGTTGAGCAGAAGAAAGAAGTTAAATTTGAACTGATAAGGATGTCTGTAAAAGCAAGTGTTAAAATTACTGTTGTAATTTTTAAATGTTCTATTTCAGTGATGTGTTTAAATCTACAAATGTACTGGAAAAAAAAAAAAAGGGAAAAGCATAGGCAATACTTTGGCCATTTGATGTCAAAAAAGTCACATCTGGATTTGCCTGCGATGCTATAATGCTGATGTCGTTAACTACATCTTGAGTCACGGCCCAGTCGTTTTGCCCTGTTCATGGATGAAGCTCCTAGTGTCCCAAAACAAAATCTATCAGTGCTCTAGTGGGCTCACATCTAATAGAAATCTAGTGCATGGAGTAATGTCTTCAAGTACATCTGAGGTCTAACAGGCAAATGCATTTGTGGAGCCTTCTGCATTCATTTTGATGGGAATTTGCTTAGGCTAAGGCTGCATATCTTCACACGGAGAACAGCACTTTCCACAGTGAGCAGTGAACAAGCCATCAAAGAAATACGATGGTAGCCCAACTCTGACAGGTTTCCATTTTTGTTCATTCTATAAGTTTTTTTGTTATTTATAAGGTTTTAGTATCCTAAGGTTGACAAGAAGTCTCACGTGCCTCTTCCATTTCTCTCTTGAAATTCACTTAATTGGTTATAAAGTAGCACATAAGAACCAAAGAAATTAACAGCCTTAACAACCATAATATGAAAAAAAGGATATTTCATGTTTACTCATAGCTAGATATTTAGAAAGCAGTATTTCTTATTAAGGCCTCATCGTTGCCAAACTGCTCATAGAAACTAGAATGCAGGTGTCACTCAAGATCTGTTTAAGGCTGGGACTTCAGCTGTGATTTAGTATAATGTCAGTATCATGTTTTAATTCAAAAGGGATACATAGCATGCATACAAAAATATTTCATCTTAAGCCTGAGGTTACTTACAGCAAGGGCAAAGTAGTTAATATATTACCTTTGCTAACAGGAAAAGTACTACGTATAAATATTTTTAGTCAATAATGCATTTTTAAAAAGGTTTCTCAGTGGGATCAGATTTATGTTGTCAGAAGAATTTATTCATCTGACAAGTGCAGATGCCCGATACTTCATGTATTCTAAGATTTACAAAAGCAGTTTTTTTTCTTGGACGTCAGTTGCACGTGGTTATGGTAGGGTAATGTAGAGAGAATCAGCCCAGGAGATCTTTTCTGCCAAACCCTACCTTAGACTGGTATGATCCAGTAAACCTCTGCCTGTGCATGTGTGTTGCAGCTTTTGGTAGCAGTAGATACTTGGGTCACAAAGGGGCAGAACAATGGAGTTGGAATCTGTGGTATGGATCTGTGAACAGAATTTTGCCTGAAGTGTTGGAGATTTTCCTTGAGTATGACGTGGATCGTCTTCCCCGCCTGCATTACTTGTGTACTGCTGCCAGCTGCAGTTTAGCTAGGTAGAAGTTGGAGCTTGCTCCTTTAGTTTCCACAGATAAAAAGTAGGGGATAATAGTACTTGAGCATCAGATTTTGCCAAGCGTGCATGTTTCAACCACTGTTGTTAGAGCCTGCATGTTGTTTGTTGTACAGAATACATATATATTGAGAAGAATATGCTTAAACGTATTTCTTTTTGCATAAAGTAGCCAAACTATATAATGAGTAAAAAGAACAATGCTGCTTGCATTCATTTCAAAACTAATGATCAAAAATTGAACTTCAATCCCTTTGAAAATTAAAACCTTTTTAAGTCTTTGAAAAGTCATCATTTCAATTCGTTTTTACTGTTCTAGGATCAGTTTGTGAAGTTGTTGCATCAGTCTTCATACCTTTCAATGGAGCTGTATTCAGTTGTGCTGAATCTGTTCCAAAATTTTTAATTGGTTCAATGGAATCTCTTCTCCCAAGGCAGAGGTAGCTAAAGCCAAGGAGGTTTTTGGCTGCTTAATTAGCCTGGTCTGTGAAATGATTTGGTATATGGGATGTCAGATGTCAGGAAGAACTTGACATGTCTGTGCTGACTTTGAGGTCATCCATCAATTTTATCAAATAAAGAGCTGAGTACTTTTGGTGGTGGTTTGTGTTGGTTTCTGTTGTTCTGGTTTCACTGTTTTTTTTCTTCTTCTTCTTCTTCTTTTTTTTTTTTTAATCAATAGGTGTAAAGTAAGGATATTTTTCCCCTTTATTTTATGTCCTTTCCAAGTAGCTCTAATCTAATCACCATAAAATTTGCCATACAGTTAAATAGCAATGCATGATTATACCTGATGACACGCTTCTTTTTGAAAAGAAAAAGCATTTAATGCCAGGATTCTATATCGATTGTGCTGCTAATTCTGCCTCATAGCATAGGCAGAAGGCAGGTAGCTGAATTGTATTTAACGGCTTTATTGTGATGTGACTAAGATGGATGTGACATGGTCCTCTATTATTCGTTTGAGAGTGTGGACACTAATGAAGCCA
>JANHGO010005514.1:0-22929 GCA_024606505.1 Aquila spilogaster
CTAATTTTTAAATTCTTTCAGCCTAGTATTCCCTTTAAGAATTTAATTGCAGATTTTGTTAGGCCAGGGTATTCCTTTCTGACAAAATCTTGCTTTAGCATAAGCCTAATTTTCATTCTCATGGTGAAAGTAGACATCAATGCACGTTGTCCCAAATCAAGATGAACATGTGATAAGCTAGGAAATAAGTGGAAATAAAATCAATTTTTTGTCTATTAGTGTCAAATTAAAGGCAAACTAAGCTGTGGAAGTTGTAATAACTGAAGTAACAATTGAAACAAGTGTTCTGAACAATCAGATGACCAGTAGAGAATCAATTTTATCTTTGTTAGGGAAAAAGACCCTTCCTGTTGGCAATCTTACACACAGAAGAGAATATCTGTCCAAATTTCAAAGCGGTAACCAAGCACTCCACATCAATAGAAAGTTTAAGATATAAAAATGGTGAAAATTAACTGGAAGTTACTTCTACAGAATTCAAACTCTTTATACAGCCCAATATAAATGTCATTAAGACATTTTTGTCTCTGTTTGAAATCTCTCACATTTTCAAAAATTAAAAAAAAAATATATCCTCGAGATGAAGAAGGAATAGCATAGAAATCTAGTTTACTTTTCCTCCTTCCCCCCCCTCCCTTTCTCTTCAGTTTTACTGACTTTCTTGCAACTCTCTTAATTCGTTCCATGTACTTCGAGGATATTAAACAACACTTTTTTTCTTCTTCTCCTCTTTACCTATGGTGCTCATTTTCTCTATCTAAATTAAATTCTGCCAGCTGACTGTCTTTCTTACTTGTGACTGACGCCTTAGCCATTTACAACAGTTCCAGTTTCATAGCTTCCTTCATAGTATTAGTGGTAATACCTCTTCCTCCTGGCTTATATCCAGGCATGCTGGCCTAAAAAACCACATGCCACCAAGGGCAGTAACAAAAAACATGTGGAAGAGCAGATCTTTCCACATGGCTTGTAAGTAGTCTAATTGCTACTTAGCTAGGAGTTTGGATAGCTGACTTAAAACTGTTTGATAGCTCGTTACACTGCTCTGATGATGAGAGGCTGACACTTGTGGTAAGCTGTGATATATATTAGGGATATATCCCATTCTTTGATGTTCTTTCAGAGACAGTAGCCCTCAAAATGTTTTTCTCTTGTTCAAGAACAAGCATAAAATCCTATACTCCCAGTTTGCTTTCTTTCACCTGGAACAAGCTTCCAGCCAGTCACTTTCATCTATAAAACAGGCATGAGTAAATATCTGAACAATTCTAATTAAAATATCTAATAATCTGTAAAGCAGTCCCTGTGACTAAATATCAGGCTATTAAAATTGGGTCAGTCAACCCATACTTTGCATTGGTTGCCTTGCATATGCAGTTTTCCAGCCCATGATATAAGGGCATACATACAATCACTGTAGTCCAAGCATGGTTATATGCTTAGTGTTCAGAATCACTACTCCATATACAAGAGTGATAGTACACAAGCAATATGGATGTTTCATTTATTACATTTACTGAACATTTCCCATGTTATACATAGAATACTTCTGTAACCGTGCTTTCACAAAACTAGAGAACAATTGTTCAAAATTTTATGAAGAGAACTCAATAATTACACAGTAATCATCAAAGCTATGCTTGAAGTGTTCTTAAGTTTTTTCAATATCATGGGATTGAAGCAGTTATACTATCCTATCCACCTAGCATTTTTTCCCCAACAACTAGTTGCTACAACTAGTACAACAAAAAATGTGTGAAATGCAATATATGGACATACATAAAAGGATTGTTTTTAATGTGCTTTTGAGGGCTGAAGGAGTTTTTCAGCTATAAATTTAGTTGTTGTATAATTAACAAAAATTGACATAACCAACATTTTGTAATTAGATTCTTTATTAATAAATTCTAATTGTAAAAACACATGGATTTAATTGACATTTAACATGTAAGCTATTGCAAGCTTGATATCAATTAACACACTTATCAAATGTCAATTACCAGTTTTTCAGTTTTAATTACTGTGAAATTGACTTGCCATGGGCTACCTTTTTAAATGTTAATGTATTAACAACGTTCACAGATTTAATGTAATAAATATGACATCTAATGTGCTGTTATTGCTTGCAAAATTCGACTACATTGTATGAAAATTCAAGAATATTTCCCTCATACTTACTAAACAACAGTAATAAGCTCATTAATTTACCATTCAATTAATTTTGAGGCCATTTTAAAGTAGTTATCTCACAGAATTTGGAACAGTTAGTCAGGAAGGCAAGTCACCATTTTAAACCAGCATCAGCAGACATTATTAGAACTATATCTTAACATTATATTTTACAATCAACTTGCTTTTCAACAGAAAATTCTATCATGCCTCTCCTATGCTTTCTTGTGTTACCTATATAAAATAGCACTGAGGTGGATACCACATTCATTTAAAACAAAACAACAAATCCAGCACACACAACTACTGGTGATGGTCCTGTCAAGTGAATTAATGAATGTTTCCTTTCCCTTCTTTTATGACCCTGCTGATGGCATTCAGCCATAATAGTGGTATAAGATTTTGGCTGTCAGGATCAGTTTTGATCTGACAGCTTTACTATTGGCATCATCTTAAAGGATGAAAATTCCGTTGTGTGTAAAATAATTATACCAAGTTCATATATAACATTTTATTTTAATCTTTAAAACTGACATACTTTATGAAGCTAGGCACTATCCCCGATTTAATGGAAAGTGAGATGCAATAAGGTCAAGTGATTTGCCTAAAGTCTTGAAGCTTGGCAGTAGCAGAAGTATTGAAAATAAGTTCAAGTTAAAATTTTGGAGTGGCAAGAGGATCAGGCTTTCCCAAAGGCTGTGCATAGTGGTGACAGATGAAAGGAGTATTAATCACAGGCCTCCTGGAAAGGAGGGCTGCTTATTTAGCAGAATAGAATGAATATTTAAAAAGACCTTTCAGAGTATTGTAGAATAAATGCATATATCTGTAAGTTATTATGGCTTAAGGGCTAGCTATTAAGTGAGAGGATCAATGCATCAAATAGTAGATGCAGAACTTTCTGAACTAGAGCTACATGAATCATGATCTTCCAGTCTGCTAGTGAAACATATACACACACAAAGCTTGAGCTCAGACTTTGCATCAGACCAAACTGTTGGATTGGACTTCTCTTATTGGACTGCTAAAAAAGCCATGTTTTTATCAATAATGGAGGCAAACTCCCTCTCTGGTTTCTGGGCTAAAGGCCAACCCTCACTACGCTTTGATAGCCAGAAACCTAAGGAGATGCTTTGCAGGTGTCAGGCAAGGAATTTAGATTAGCTAGTACTTGACCAAAGGAGGCTAAATGGCCTGCAGATCAGTCCTATACTTCCCAATGTCTCTAGGAGCAACATAAATAGAGGGATTTTTTTATTGCTTACTCCTTATGTACTTCATCTGTGTTTTTTTCTTCCTTCATTCTGTGCACTAAAACCTAGTCAGATCAGACTCTGACACTTGCTACTCCTGCTAACAGGTGGCACTTTGGAGCTATTTGTTGAACCATTCAAGTTCCTCAGGGATTTATAGCACTTTTGAGATCTAATAAGATAAAAAATCGATTTTAAGCACTGTCTATAGGTTGGTGGTCCTACTGGGTCCAGATCCTTTAACAGACAGGAAGTCATCCTCATTTTTTCTTATAACCAGAAACTCATCTCATGCTATAACTCAATAATCTTGATCTTATATGTCCTTCCTATGAGTAAATGTTTTCTTGAGGAGTAGTTTGCTCTCCTCTAGAGAGCTGCTCCCTTTCTTTGTATCTGGTTGGAGTCTACTTGAATGAAGTTGCTCAGTCATCTGCGATAACTGTTTATGCTTCTTTTTAGACTTCCAGGCCTCTGCTGGCAGGAGGATCTCATCTGTATTACACATTAAAAACCATTCTGATTTGTTAATAGATAGATGGCCTCTCCTATACTTCTTTCCAAAGAGAGCTAATCATCCCCATCTTTTCCCTCCCTCTCCCCAAATATAGACTACCCAGAGGTTTATAAAGGTGTAGGTTCAAAAAGGGAGCGAATAAGTGGGAGAAAAGAAATCGGAATTATGCTTTTCTAAAGATCAATAGCACTTCCATCTACTGATGACTAATTTCCTAAACAGTCACACCTGCTTTCTCATCTGTGGTTTTCACATGCGTTGTATCATGATTGCGTATAAATTTATGACAAGATGAATATAATGTATTAATGAAAGAGTGATTTCCAAATTTATCTGTTGTCTCTTTCTACTCCCAAAAATCTCAAGGTGCCAATAGAGTTTCATTGCATCTATTAGTTTACTGCAGCAGTTTGACTGCTCTTACTTTATCAAATGTACTTTAGGGGAAGCAAAGTATACTCCAATGGTACCAAGGCAAAGAATAATATTAAACTATCAGCTCTACAATACTCCTGTGTCTCTGCTTATTAAGAATCATATTTCATCTCAAATATTTTAGTGGAATTTTTGAAAGTGAGAATGTTGAATCGTCATCAACAATGAGTGCATTTAATTAGAATGTATCAGAAATAATACTATCATTTAAGATTTTATTTGTAAATAACATAGTTGAAAAATTGAAGGGCTACTGAAGCAGTCTTATTGATTGGAAAAAAATGATTAATTTTATTTTAAGTGACAGTACATGACAAATATGTAGCATTTCCATAGCTTAGAATTTTATCCTCATTAAATAGTTTTACTAAAAAAATAACAGTAGTAAAGTAGAATATTCCAGAATACTGAATACTCATACTGCATACATATGAGTGCTAGCAGTATGGCAGGAAGTATTCTTGCATGTGCATATGCTTATGATGCAGGATTGTATAGAAGAAATATAATTAACAAATCACAAAGAAGCTTTGTGATAGATTCTCAGAGCCATAGGATTAAACACACTGTGAACTTTTGATTGACTTCCTGGCAGTCTATCCACTAATCCATCTCTCCTGAGACTTAATTTCACGCTCCGAACACCGAACAGCTTCGGACAGCTGCCATTTAAAAATAAACAAACATAAATAAACCATCAGTAAAAAAGTCATTTCTCCAAACCACCAAACAGAAGCACAGCCTGATCAGGAACAGGGCTGCTTTTTCCTTCATAGGCAGAAATTTTTCCAAATGTAAGCAGAATCCAGGTATGTGACATCTTACACTCATACCATGTTTGTGGCCTGACATTCAGATATGATATGCAGCTTCCCTGTTAGATACTAGAAGCATGTAGAGTCTGTAGACTAGTAAGTCTATCCCTTTCAGAGAAAAAAAATGGTGCAGAGAAGGGGACGTGCTGGAAGCATTAATGACTTCTGTTATTTTCACATTAGTTACATGGCTGGAAAGTCAAAATTCACTGTTTGGAAGACCAGTATTCTTATCTTCTCATGAAAGCAAGGAATCTTTAGGGTTTTTTTATTCTCCTTTCCTCATTTTTTTCTATCACACTCAACTTGAACAGACTATGAACCATAAAATGTCATGCTACAGAGGAGACTCCAAGGTAAATCATAAGACTAACTGCAAGGGCAGCTGAAAAGTAATGCCTCCTAATTTATTATTTTGGCCCACGACACCAGAGACAGATGATGGTGGAATGGCAGTAGATGTTGAAACTTCCCACCAATATTCTGTTACATTTTGTTGCTTTGTGACAGGTGGCAGCAGAGGAGTAGTCTGGCAAAATGGTGTCTGACATGGAAGTAGGTATTAAGCAATCCTCCATGCAGAAACAATGGCACACACTGACATTCATCAACACTTGCTGAATGTTGATGCAGACCAAATGGTGGATGTCAACACAGTGAGGTGACAGGTGGTGCATTTCAGCAATGGTGACAGTGATGTGAAAGACAAGCCACCTGGTAAAGTTAATTTATATTCTTTGGTTCTAGCTGAGTTTCATTTTGAAAGTGGTTAGATGTTGGGTCAAGTATAGCCATTCAAATCATAACTGCAATGACCTTTCAGAGTTTCAGGTAGAATATGCGACTCAGATGGTAAGACTACCATTACCAGTTTTACTGAATTCTCAGTAAAACCTGGAATAGCTGACAGTTAACAAAATGTTACTGTCACAGCATGTCACATATCAGGACAGAGTACCCACTGGTATCAGGGTCAACTTTTAAAAATTTAGTGTGATAGAAATGTTTTTATCAGTGTTAACTGATGACAATAATTCTCTGTCTGATTTTTTCTGCATAGATAAAAATTGATTAAAAAAAAAAAAGAAAAAGGATAAATGTCCAGTTAAATCTGATGCAGTTTTAAAGGACACTTTGAAACTTAGCTATCCATACTTCCTCATCTGTTTAACGCTACTGTATCGTAGATAGGATAAAACAAGTTATCCATTCAAGTTCATCAATGAAACAACTTATTCTCTGTTCTCACTGTCAGCATTTAGGGTAGGATACAGTGATAAGAGATATGATCCTTATATTCCTGATCTCAAGTAGTAAGCCAGATAAAGTAACTTTATACATTTTTTCTATGCTAATACAAAGTACATAAATTTTATTTTACTGTAGATATAGTTGTAAAAATTAATCACTGAGTTCAGTAACATACCCCAAAGTGTATAGACAAAATACTAGAGAATATACAGCAAGCAATCCTTCCTTATGTTTACTATTTATATTCATTGTTACTTGAGTAACTTATTTCAATAGAAATCAAGATTTAAGATTGCCATGCAGGCTGTTACAGTGAAGGAAAGTAGAAGCTTCTCCCTTACTTGCTATCATCATCTTGTACACATGTTGTGATATAAGGTTACAAGAGCAATAAAAGCTACATATCTCAAAGGCTTTTAAAAATGAGTACAACCAGAAGATAATTTTTTTAGAAACGTTCATGCTAGGTACAATGATTTCAATTTGACTTACTAAAATTTTTTTAACTATTCAAATAATTAGCAAATCAGGTGTCTCAAATGGTGAACAAGCAGAAGTTGTATCCTACTGACTCTCAGTATTTTTTAAGGAGCTGTTTGATAATGACTACAATTGCATTTCTAAGGTACTAATATTTAATGCCGCTATTTATGTTAATGATCAGTTTTTAAACAATATTGTTTTATTTAGTTACTATTATTTATGCTAGTGCCATCACACATGAGACAAGTAATAGAAACTGAATAGCCCTTTGTTGTGTGGCTTGATTTAAATTTTTTTGGAAGATTTTCATACTTTATGCCTTTGTGCATTTTTTACTAGAATAAGGTAATTTTTCAGAGTTAGCAGAAGAAGCAGTGTGTGTTTTCTTGATCACAACTATACATTTGTAAGTGTGTTAGAGCAGCAAAAGTCTCCGAAAATGCAAATGATTCAGTACTTTCATTTTTCTTGGGATGATAATGAAAGTAAGGGTAAGAGGTAAACTATTGTTATGTGCTACATGCTGTACATATGCAAACTAAGTAAAGTCTTTGCTTCACATCTGAGAATGTTCTATTTCAGTGCTGGAAACTGTTGGGGAGAAGGCTGATATTTAATGAATAGCACCTAAACTTCAGAGATTTCAGTAGGTGCTGAAAAGTTCAAGTAATCATCGAATCATAGAATAGCTTGGGTTGGAAGGGACCCCAGGGATCATCAAGTTCCAATCCCCCTGCCACACACAGGGCCACCAACCTCCAAATCTGGTACTAGACCAGGTTGCCCAGGGCCCCATCCAATGTGGTCTTGAATACTGCCAGGGACAGGGTGTTCACGGTCTCTCTGGGAAGCCTGTTTCAACACTTCACCACTGGTAATGATAGAGCAGTGCTTTTAGGAGAGCATTCACTACTAAGAATTTATTTAAACCTTTTAAATTCATAAACAATATATGCATTATTTTTGTTTTCATATTGTCTAATTATTCTCCACTTTATTAATTACCAGCAGTACTTACTGGCATATAAGGGGAGAGAAGGATATAATAATGTCTCTAGGCAAAATGGGGGTGTTTTAATATTGACCATCACTGTGACTTTTTTTATTATATTAAAATCATAATTTCATTTGTCACTCTGCCTCTCTAAATGCTCCAAATGCTGTCACCTTCCTTGGGAAAAGCAGATTTTTGTTTTAATGAAATACTAGAACTGTGCAATTCATATGAAGGAACAGTTTCATTAGACTTATTTTCTTTCATTTTTATTTTTACTGTTTTAAAGACTAAATTAGGAAACTTTTAGAATTAGTATCAATCACTATAATAAAGCAGAATAGGAAATTAAAGATACTGCTTCACAGGAAAGTTGTTCTTTTTGCTTATATCTAGCAATATAAAGTTACATCTGAGTCATGGCTTGATAGAGGAGGAGGGGACCCATATAAAGGCCTAAGCCTCACTGTAATACATTCTGGAATCAGTCTCCCGGGCTACATTTATGTTAACAAGTCCCAGATCCCTCCCAGGTATTGGAACTAATGTGACACGGAGCTCCCTGACTGCTAAATCCAAATAATAATGTGCGAACTGACAATAGGTGTGGAACTTGAAATATTATTCAGGCTCCTGAAGTAGGGCCAGGAATTGCTTGGGAGAATGCTAGTTAAAAGGAGCAAGTTTTGTTCTAGAGAATATTTTACTAGTTTCAGTATAGTACTATGTTTTCCAGTGCCCACAAATTATCCATGTCCTAGATGTGGTCACTGACTATAAAGGATGTAGTCTTTGCATAGTATCCAGGACAGATCAGCTTAAGGTGGTTCTTATATAAAAGTCTGTGATTGTGTCAAGCATCAGACTCATGAATCACTCTTCTGTTGTCTGTTAAGCCCCTATTTAACAATCTTTTAGCTGCACCAGATACTTGGCACCCACTGTGTTTCATATTTGCTCTTTTTAGATTTACCCTATTTCCTCACCTCATTTTTAGGGTGATATCCTGAAATGCGTTATGGTGCCAATAAATAAAGTCTGAATGACTGTGAATATAAATGAAAAGGATTCCTCTCAGTGTTAAATTTAGCAGATCACTGACTGGGCTGATTATTTTGTTCCATTTAAGTTCATTGTTCTATCATTCCATAAATATCCCATTTCCCTTTCCAGCTCTTTTCTCCCAGATATATTCTGATCATCATACGTTTCAAATTCGTCTTGCAAATTTCTAATACTTTGGCTTCTAATCTTCTTCTATAGACATAATGATTCCATTTTGGTTCCCATTCTCTGTTCTCTTTCTTAATACTTTGGAGTTAATAGTGTTAATTAAGATTTGAATGGTCTATTTCTTCCAGAAGAAAATTAATTATTTTCCTAAAAAGCTGAATGATGTTTTTTTCTCAATATATTGATTTTTGAGGCTGTATTTATTAATTTCTCTAAACAAATATTTATTTAAAACAGTTGAGCACTCATTTTGTTGCTAGCTTTTTCCAAAGAAAAGAAGTGTTTGGGATGTTCATACTATTTCTGCATAAACAGATCTGATCCAACACCATTGGTGTTACTGGTATTACTTCAATATATTATTTGAAATATCTTTCTTTAGTTTGCTTATTTTAATAGATATATATTTTAATTAAAGAACGGAAAATATACTAGAATAAAGATCTGTAGCCTGGTAACTCCCAAGCTTCTTGTATTGTTTAACAAAAGTAAACAAGAATCATACTGAAAGCAATATCACTCTTTGTTCTTCCTGTCAGTCTCAGTCTTAAATTTCTTTTGGTGTTACACAGCTGGGAGCCACACCAAAGGGGTATGGTGATATATTAGCTCAAAGTCAGGTTTTAGAGGAACACTTCCTTCAAGTGTCTTCTCTCATACTGCTACTTAAAGAAGAGTAGTGTGGATTTGTAGTAGTGTTTGTCTCAACCTTTCAACAAAAGCAAGTCAAATTCCCTCTAAAAGCTTTCTTGAAAATGTAATGAACAATTACACTTATCTGTTTTTATTAGAATGTCTCACCTGCTTCTGTTGTGATGAAAACAGGAAAGAGGACTCCAAAATCATTACTGTGTATCTCAAAGGTAATTAAAGTTTGAATTATGAGAAAATGATGCATAGTACTGAAAAATAACACAGCCAAGTTTTGTTCACACAGTACAGAAATACCTCACTCCGAAAATCTTAATAGACAAATAGTTTATTAACATTTTCCAGTAATATTTATTTGTCAAGCACGTTCATAAGCCTGGGGTCTATGTTCTCTGGCAGAAAGAGTTTGTACTTTAAATATGTATCAATTACTGTTTTCTTCTGTTTTTAGTAATAGAGAAGACAATTACTGTGTTTATTTTTTAACCCTGAGGGACTCACTGATGCCTCAATGATATCTACCAAAATGTTTAAAATACACTAAAAGCATTATATTTACTTAAGGAGCTGAGAGAAAGAACAATAGAATCAGAGATATATACTGTTGTAAATACATATGGGTTTTGCTGGAGAGATGAAATGCAGCCTGTAGTAACAAAGTAATTCTGTTTCTTGGCATTTATATCAGATTTCAATGAAATAAGGGAAATTTTTTGAAAGCAACAAGCCAGTTCAGAAACTGCTGTTTATTCTGGTTTTGACTTCCATTTGCTAGTACAAATGAATAGACATCTCTGTCACAAAAAATATCACAAATGGTTATTTAAGGGAAAGTGTAGTCAAAATATTTAACAGTGTTGTATCGAGTTCATTTAAAGCATACACCTGTCTGCTTCTGCTTTCTTTAATGTGTAACATTTGTTTATCTATATGTTTTGTTTTCTCCTTTTCATATTGATCGTCTAATTCCATTCCAAGTTTCATCGTAGTTCTACACATTTCTTACATCAAAATTATTGACATTTGCAGAGAAGATCAATCCTAATAATACTGAACACTGTGCTACATCTCTCAAATTAAACTGTTTCCATTCAGGACCATTTTCTGCAAGTGATGACTTTTCTTCATATACTGAGGTAATGACCTTTTTTTAACTTCTACACATCAGTGGAACAAAAGTAAACGTGTGACCAGGCCGGAGGCCCTCAACACAAGAAGGATGCAGAGCTCTTGGAATGGGTCCAGAGGAGGGCCACTAAGATGATCAGAGGGCTGGTGCACCTCTCCTGTGAGGAAAGGAACTGGGCTTGTTTAGCTTGAAGAAGAGAAAGCTCTGGGGAGACCTCACTGTGGCCTTCCAGTACTTGAAGGGAGCATATAAACAAGAGGGGGGACGACTGTTTACATGGGTTGATAGCAATAGGATAAGGGGAATGGTTTTAAACTAAGGCAGGAGAGATTTAGGTTGGATGTTAGGAGGAAGTTTTTCACTCAGAGGGTGGTGATGCCCTGGAACAGGTTGCCCACAGAGGTTGTCAGTGCTCCATCCCCGGAGGCATTCAAGGCAAGGCTGCATGTGGCTCTGGGCAGCCTGGTCTAGTGGTTGGCGACCCTGCCAATGGCAAGGGGGTTGAAACTAGATGATCTTTGAGGTCCTTTTCAACCCAGACCATTCTATGAATCTATGAACATTCTTTTCATTAGTTTTTGTCATAACTACTCGTGTTAGATTTGTTTGTCTTAAGTGAGTTTGAACAACACTTATAAAGAAAAAGAAACATCTTTTTGTGACTAGTGGAAATTATTTGTGGAAATTGTTCACAATTCTACCATGTCTATCATGTTTATTAATAAATACCACATGCTTTTCTGGGCTAATAATAAAAAAGCTATAATTTAGTGACCTTGTGCCACATTAAAAAAAAAAAAAGTTGTTTCCTCATTTGCATGGAGTGCAATTCCTCTATGGTCCTTTTATATTAAGAAAATACTAACTCTGAAACAATTTACCATTACCACTGAAAGATGTAGTGATAAGTGAAGTAATCTGGGTGTGTGCACACTCATAGTATCTACGAATGTGGACAATTGATGCATTTCATAACAGCCATTGTCATTCTTCATGCTTACAAAATTAGCTGTTTGAAAGGGTGATTGCAGGACTTGGAGGTCTCCACAATCTCCTCTCTAACTTTTGCTTCCCACTTTTAAAATTGTGATAGGTCCTTACTAGCTGCTGAGTCCTCATAGTCAAGACAGAGACAAAGTATAGATGTGAGGCTTGGCCATGAAATGAATGAGCTGAATGGAATTGAAAATTAGTTGGGCCTGGACCAGATTAAACTCCTTTCAGTGGGACTTGATTTATGATGGCAGGGAGTCAGAGGACGTAAACCAGTGCAAAAGTCTCCTGTGTGAATGGACTTGTGTGTTAATGGTTCTCCGGGGAATGAGAGTTCTTGAGGAGGCAAAGCTTTCTCCTTGCCAGTTGTTTAATCAAAGAATACTCTCTAAGGTAATGCCATAACTTTTTTTCCTTATGATGGTTTCTTTTTTATTTTCTCACAGATGAACCAAGGAGTGAACCAAACAAACAAGCAAGTGCTCATTTGATGACTGGGCTCTTTACTGAACAGTTAAGAAAAGCCATGGTAGGAGTGGAATCAGCTGAAAAGTGAATCTATCCTGTTTCCTGAATAATCTGTATTTATTACCACAAAAGCTCTCTTCTTAATTTACACTGCAAATAAATTACTTGTATGCAAAATGCATATCTTAGGTATAGATAAACTTGTCATTTGAAAAAAATAACAACACAAAAACAGAAGGACACTCAGCAGAAAAAAGTACGGTAAGAATGGGGCTGTGGGGCAGTGCATGCATAATCATTCAGAACTTTTATATAATTTCCTTTGAACAGTTTAGCAAATACTGTTCTTCTGAAGCTTTAGACATTGCTATATAAAAAAAAAGAACTATAATATACAAAAGAAAGTGTACCAAGCAGGCTATTACATGAAGAAAGAGTTGTTTCTATCCAAATATTTGGAATATTCAGCTGTCATCCAGTTAAAATCTCCTCCTCTGAGTAGTTCACAGAAAACTGTGACTTCCCCTAATAATACAGTTCTTTACAAATGCTTTGGATTGACTGGAAAAGAAAATTTCTCTGTTGGAAGCCTTCACAACTTGCCGAAACTTTACTCAACATACAGCAACAGCAGTTCACTGTATTTCTGACAGCAGTACAGCCAAACTACAAGGAAAGCGCATCAGCTAATATAAAACACACTAAAATAAAAATCTTCAGCATTTTCTTCCAAGAGAACTTCCTTCCAGTCCCTCCTGATTTCCTGGCATGTTTAAGTCCCTTACCTAATGTTAATTTTAATCACATTTTCCTACAGCACATAAAAAAATCTGCATTCATCAGCTTTACAGAGGACACTGGGAATAGAAAATGTTCAGTTTTGTTTGCATGCAATAACACAAAATGTAGATCAGTTTAAAAGGTTTCAAAGGTTTCATTCCATTATCCCCATCCCTTCTGGAGCTTAGTGAAGTTTTTTCTTGACTCTATTTTTCTTTATTCTTTGTAGAGACACTTACTGAGAATATTACTGATGTTGCTCTTACGAAGATTTTTGACAGCTTCATTTCTTATCAGGTAAAGAATTTTGCTCTCTTTGATGGTGAAGCACTACCAGAACTGGTCACCTCATGTTCACTTGGTAGCCTCTTTTCAGAGCTCATAATCCCTTACTAGTAATCGTTCATATGCGACTCATAGAAGAAAAAAATCTCTCCTGAAGTTGGAGAGACACAGTCTTGCTTTGCTTCTCTTGGAACAAATAGCAACGTTTGTAAGCAATAATTTGAAAGACATTTATAAAAAATTAGATTTCATTTTCATACCACATTTTAGAAAAAATAAAACATTAATAATTCTGGTATTGTTTAATATTCTGTTTTCACCTTTGCAAAATATGCTGTTTTAACAAGACATTTGGTAACTTTTTTCACAGCTCTAGTGTCCAATTCATAACCATTTTTTACGTAAATTCCTATTCTGTGCAAGATTTTCTTCTCAGGGAAGTGAGATCATAAAAAAAAGATTGTATAGCTGAAATACTTCTTGGGTGAGCATCTGAAGCCGGAGCTTGGTATAGTTACTACTTTCTGGATGCCAGAATTGCCAGAATGTCCCCAGAAGATTCAGTGCATAGAAAGTCCTGTCTGGGGATCAAATGGTTTTCTAAATTCCTATAATTAAAGAAAAAGTCTTTTTTTGTTCTAGTGTTATCTTACCATAAATAAAGTATTGATGTATTGTGCTAACTTGTGGACCTTCGGTTTCTTCAGATGCGTTCTTATGAAGTAAACTTACTGTACAAAAGCCCAAGTTTCTTGCTGAATTATGACTAAAGGGAGATATGTAGTAAATAACTGTGGACACGTTGTTATTGTAGGAGGTTACATTGCTATGGAGAAGAAAGTCACTATGCTTCATTATTTTGAGATTTGAGATATAGCTTAAAAATAAAAAATGACGCTTCTACAGTCACAGAATCACAGAATGTTAGGGATTGGAAGGGGCCTCTGGAGATCATCTAGTACAGTCCCCTGCTAAATTAGGTTCCCTACAGTAGGCTTCATGAGAAAGCATTCAGACAGGTTTTTTTCCAGAGAAGAAGACTCCCTGACCTCTTTAGGTAGCCTGTTCCAGTGCTTTGTCACCCTCACAGTAAGGAAGATCTTCCTTATATTTCTATGGAAATCTGTATGTTCCATTTCTTGCCCTGTCACTGGGCACCACTGAAAGGAGCCTGGTCCCATCCACTTGATTCCCCCTGTTAAGTTATTTATAAGGCCTTCTTTTTTCTTCTCCAGGCTGAACAGCCCCAGGTCTCTCAGCCTTTCCTCTTAATGGAGGGGTTCCAGGCCTCTCATCATCTTTTTGGCCCTGTGCTGGACTCTTTCTAGATGCCCCCTGACTTTCTTGAACTGAGGAATCCACAACTGGACAAAGTACTCCAGATGTGGCCTCAGCAAGGCAGAGTAAAGGGGGAGGCTCACCTCCCTCTACCTGCTGGCCACTCTATTTTTAATGCACCCCAAGATACCACTGGCCTTCTTGGCCACAAAGGCACACTGCTGGCTCATTTTCAACTTGTCCACCAGGACACCCAGATACTTCTCTGCAGAGTTCCTCTCTAATAGGTCAGCCCCTGTCCTGTACTGATTACTGCAGTTTTTCCTCCCCAGGTGTAGACCCTGCAATTGTCCTTCATGAACATTATAACATTCCCTTCTGCCCAACTCTCCAATCTGTTCAGATCTTGTTGAATAGCAGCACAACCTTCTGGTATATCAGCCACTCGTCCTAGCTTCATATCATCAAAAAACTTGCTAAGAGTGCATTCTATCTCTTCATCCAGGTCACTGATGAAGATGTTGAACAAGGCTGAACACAGTACTAACTTCTGGGGAACATCACTAGCTACAAGCCTCCAGTATCTAAAGGGGGGCTAGAAGAAGGAAGGGGATAGACTCTCAGTAGCATCTGTTGTAATAGAACAAGGGGAAATAGTTTTAAACTCAAAGAGGGGAGATTTACTTTGGATAAAAGGAAGTTTTTTACAATAAGAGTGCTGAGGCATTGGAACAGGTTGCCCAGAGATGTGGTGGGTGCCCCGTCCTTGAAGACACTCAAGGTCAGGCTGGACCGGGCTCTGAGCAACTTGACCTAGCTGTAGGTTTCCCTATTCATTGCAGGGGAGTTGGACTAGATGATCTTCTACAGTCCCTTCCAACTTAAACAATTCTATGATTAACTACAGTGCGGCAGTGATCAAAACACTCTGATCTATGCCAGTCAGCCAGTTCTCAATCCACCTCACTGTGCACTCGTTCATCCCACACATCCTAAACTTACCCATGAGAATGTTAGATGAGATAGGGTCAAAATCCTTGTTGAGGTCAAGGTACACAACATCCACTGCTCTCCCCTCATCTACTCAGATGGTGAAGACATAGGATTGACATAATGATCATAGGTTTTCCATTATGAGTGTTTTAGAAAGTTAAACCTATGTGCTTAAATGTTGTCTGATTTTATATTGCCTATGGGCACCTGACGAAACAATGAAGAGGTAGCGGTAATTTCAAACACAGTCTTGTCAATCCTATAATACAGCTTAGCAGATTTTCTGTTTTTAACAACATATACAACATAGCATATGTTCTATTTCTCATTTAAATTGATTCCTATTTCTATTCAGGTAGTCCAATTTATTTATAAAACACTAGCTTAGTTTTCAGCCAGCGGCTCTGTTTTTTCTTTGTTGTTGTTTGTTTGCTTTTGTTTTTGTTTTCTGTTGTTTGTTTGTTCATTTCCAGATATTCAAAAATATGTTTCTTTTATGTATTACACATTTTGAGCAGGTCAGATATCAATTTTAGATCAGTCAGTTTATCCCTAGAATGAGCAGGATTTCATAAAGTGGACTTCTACCCAAAACTCTGCATCCCATCAGTACCAAGAAATTAGGAGAAAGGACCAAATGAATTTCTTCTATCAAACTGATAGAAATCTGTATGTACTGCAAGAAAGGTGACTCTGATTATTCGTAATTGTTGCTTCCAATGATTGGAAATACCACAAGAAGGACTTGAACATTCCCAATGAAATATACACTATCTACTCATCTTTGTGACAGAAGTAAATCTTCCTAGGATGATGTATTATGCATTTTCAAAATTGTAGTTGCCAAGGTTTCTTTAAAGGTAAGAGTTTCTTTCAAATGCTAATAAGAAAATTCTTTGGAGATATTTTTGAGAGAGCTGGGACTAAATAGTAGGGAGATGCCCTTTAAACTCTTACCAAAAAAAATGTAGTGGAAAATGCCAGGAAAGATTAAGACAGATATTTCTGAAATCATTCCCTACTGACAACAAGCAGGGAGCTGACTTTGACAATTCCTTTCATAGGCGGTTGCATCTGAATGAAAATCAAATGCCATGAGATTCAATGCATTCTCTGTGTGTTATATCCTTTGTTTAGACTACTATTTCTGCATAAGCAAGAAGAAGCAGCTACTCTGTAACTCCTTCTGTGAAATGGGAGAATGATGCAACTGACCACTATGAAGATAGAGAATTAACATGCAAAGAGTGAAATAGGTCACTTTTTTCATAAAATGAGAAGAGATCTAGTGGTTAATAAAGTTCATAAGTAATTCATTTTCTTCTGCTTGAGATTTTCTCAATAGTACAAAATAAATCAGACAAAATTCAGGTGTTGTTGTTACAGAAAATAAGAACTCCTCTGATATTCTTTGGATGCAGTCATACCGTTTTCTTTGCACAGGTCACACTCCAATAAGGAACATAAGATTCTAGAGTATTGCTTTTTAACTCCATGTGTCATATTTGAGTCCTCAGGAAGGAAACCAGAAAATCAAGATAGAAAATATTCCTCCAATTTCTTTGTCTTTTTAGAGATGGCCAATAAAGGATACGAATTTAATAATAATTATTATAATTATATTTAATTTTTTATTTTAGTTTTCAAAATGTTTTACAGCAGGATACACAGGTCTCACTTGTAGATAAGGCATGATGTTAAACAGCATCACATGGCAGGCCAGTGTTGAAGCAGGACTTACAGTACAGGCCCTCTTGAACCTGTTTGATGCTTTGCTTGGGAGCTTATATGGTAGCAGGTTGAAGGAGAGAGGAATTTGACTCTTTCATTGTGTTCAACTGTGTCTTTTGTTCCTCACAATTACTAGAGCAGATTTCTTTCCTAATCTCCTTTGATTAGTTGTTTGTTTAATAGTGTTTCAATTTTCAAACATCACTCTTGTGTTTTTTAGTTGTTAATGATGAGCAAGGCTTTTCACCCTGCCCTTTAGTGTAATGCATGAGAGTGAAAAACACAAGCAGTATTAAGGAGGCTTAGCATTTTCCAGCTTATCACAGTAATATGTAATTTGTCAGGAACAGAGGAAGATGTATAAAACCTTGTTTAGCACTGTCAATATCAACAGGATGTCTGAGGAAACAAGAATGAATTCACATGTTATACTCTGGAAGTCTGACCAAAAAAATCCCAGAAAAATCCTCAGGAACTTTAACAAAGAATGTGGATAAGCATTTACAATAAATCTCTAAGGAATCAGCCTTAATGTCAGCACTCTGTGGGAAGGAAGCAGAAAACCAACCAGGTTTTGCATTCCGACCTGGAAGAGATCCAGATAATTTATTTTTATTTTTTTATTTTTTTTTTTCAGGTGAAAGTTCCTCCATCAGCTGCTGCCATTTTATTTCTTGCAGATAATGAGTTGCCTGCTTACAAACACATTTCTCAGCCTCAAGATTAGGGTTCCCTTTGCAGCTGGCATAAATTTCTAAGACTTTGTCTAAAGTCTTCAACTTATCCTTTTTTTTTTTCATACAATTTATACTTTCTACATTTTTCATAAATTTCTAGATGTTTTTTGTTTTCCATCTTTAAAGTCTGCTGGTAAGAAAGACTCATCAACAGTTAATAACAGAGAAAAAAGGAGAAAGAGGCAAAGACAAAGTGATGAGATACAGAGAAAATTCATATTTCATTACAAAAGTTTGAGCCTAATTGATTCAAACTATCCCTGTGAAGAGAGATATAATATTCTATATAAAATGCATTTCAATCATGCTTTATTCCTCTTTTTGTGATAAGAGTCTATCTTGCCTCAATATTTTCAACAGCTACCTAATTGAGCCTGAAGTATGGCCTTTCCTGCCCTTTCCAGAGTTTCAGGAGTAAAATGAGAAAATTTCATCTTAATTTAATGAAAGTGTTTCTGTATGCCTGCATATTATTTATGTACACAGAAGTCCTTATTCCAAAAACTTAAATTATTTTTTCTTTTTCTTCTTTTATTATTTCTATAAAGCAGATGATACAGCTGTTTCAAGCAGTAAAAGCTGAATTTGTTATACATAGAAAGATGTATTAATGCGTATCTTAATAGATAAATATATATCTGGAGACCAAATGTGCTTTTTAATATTTGGGGTTTTTTTTGTAAGATTATCGTAGAGTAAGAAAGGGCTTGCCTCTGTGATTAAACCCCTGGCATCAAACAGGTTTAAATACAGATTTTTTCCCTGTCCTGTTTTAAAGAATCATGCTCCATCTTTCCCAAAGGGTCTGTAAAATGCCTTACAACAAATTTTGATTAGCTGCTTATTAAAATGTATGTCTATTTTTTGAATAATAGTATCATATTTTATTTATATATGACTATTTTCTGTGACTCATCAACATAAAAGTACAAAATGCAGCCATTAAATATCACTTCAGTAAAAGGTGTTGAAGACCTAATGGCCAATCTTAAGTGTCTTTAATGTGTAGTCTAAAAAACTAAATGTAGGCCTGCATTTTTTTCCTAGATTGCTGTAATAGAGCACTTGACTATTTAGCATGCTATCTACATGGCCTGGATGAAATTAAAAATGATGCAGATTATTCGTGCAGGGAAAGTCAAGAAGTCAAATAATTTTTTTAATTTTTTTTTTCCTTCACTGTATTCTGTATTCATATTTTCATGAGCTAAGCAGATAGACTGTATCTAAAAATCTTGTATGCATAAGAAAAGCCAATGTCTAAGTATTCCATAATTTGTGGTTGGAAAAGCAGCTCCTTGTGTTCTACTCAACAGCTGCATTCTGTCATGTGGAAATTCTACGCTGCCAAGTGTTTAAACGCAGCTCTGCATGAGACCTGAAATCTGGCAAAATGAGAAAGCGTGGCTCTGAAAAGGCAGAAGTGTTTGATATCAGAGCATAGCTGTGAGTCCCTCATTCACTGTGTGAAACTCTGTGAGGTTGGAGGCCATGACCTGGTGTAAACTGCCCAGGAGGCAATTGCTCTTTGCTGACACAGTACAATGTATGGACTGTCTGTTCTCAGCTTCTTCCCATTTAACAGCAATTGTATCTTGAGCCTGGCAAAACTGTACCCACTATGGATATATTGAATCACAATGAACCCATCATTCCTCACCTCTACATTGAGGCTGCTCAATGAGGTGTAACAAAGCAAATCTCCTCCACTAGTCATAGTTTATCAAAGTTATTCTTAAATATATCAAGTAATCATAAATGGATATATGTCATGTACTACTGTGTTTATTTTATGAGAATTTGACAACCACTTAAATCTTCAAGAATCAAAACTATGAAGCATAGTGATGTCATGCTTCTTTGTAAACTCTCGATAATTCTTTCTCTACTAGCATCTTATTCCACCCATTATATGCAGGTGGACAAGTTTTAAGTAGAGGACTGTGAGAATGTAGGAGGAGTTAGGGACAAGATGTTGATTCACATGAAATAACTACTGCTCTACAGAAACTGTCTGTCTCCCTGAGACTCCCACTGGACCAAAGATCAGCATTTCACCGCTCTCAGGGTTGGGTGACACAAGTTACAAACACCTGAGGCACACGTACTGCGAGCATAATATCTCATCACAGCAAAATGCGAAAGAATCTAATGTGAGTAATGTTTCTGTGTAAATTAAAGGCCGTATGTTGTTTCCTGATACAAACTCTACTTTTGCTTTGTGCTTTGACAAGTAGAAAAATTTTCCTTGCTGTATCTTACTCAAGACTATGTGATATATATATATACACCTAGCAAGTTGAGTAAGTCAAATATATGATTGTTATTATATAGAGCTACAGTTTTAATTGTTCCCTAAGGAGCCTTTTTTTTTTTTTATTAAGTACTTTTAAGGTCAGATTAAAATAAAAGCATGCATATATATACTGAGAGTCTTTCCTTTTACAACAATAACTGGATCCCAAATTTTTTATTCTTATATTTTACTGACAATGATGTAATATTCTGGATACATACTATAAAGTTCCCACATATTTTTCAAAATGTTGAGATGGTTGACATACTTTATCAGTAAACAAGGAGTTCTCATGCATTCAAATTACATTCAATTAATGTTTACAACTTGTATATGTATATATAAAATCTATGTTTAATTGTGCATACTTCCTTGTAACCTGGGCATGAACTTTCCATTATAGCTGTGGTACATGTCAAAGTTAGAGACCCTTTATCAAGAATATCTTGTTATTCCTCCTCTTTTAATGGGACTTTTTGATCCTTATCTTGGTAATGTTGCCTGAAGAGAGGATAGGTCTATCAGAGCAGCTCTTCTGATAAATTAAGCTCCAAGACATTTAATGTGTTGTGAACTATCAAGAACTTGACTTTTTCAGGAACTTCTGTTCCTCTTATCTTTTCTTTGCCCTCACATTTCACTTACTAAGTATGATCCGATTGTAATTCTAGGATCCTGACCCTATTCAGTCTGAATATTTGCCTTGTTCCAGGTTACTGGCTTTTGTCTAATGAATTTGGAAAAAAAGAAAAAAAAAAAAACAACAAGTGATACAGTTCTTTTTAATCCAACCTACTAACAAGGCAAATCAATTGTTTCACCCAGTTTCAGCTGCAATTAATGGTGGTTCCACACCTTTTGTAAGATACACATGTATGGGGCCCCTGAGCTATACAGAACACTGATCAAGTCAGCAGGGTTACATTCAGAGTTCTGCTTTATCTATCACGTTTTTCTATAAGGCCTGTTTTTCCTCCTGCTCTATGTAAAACTACCTACTGTATTTCTAGGAAAAATAATAACACAGCAAACTCTTCATACGCTGAAACACTGCAACCTAGAGCAAACTAATTGTTCAGAAATACTATGTTGAAAATCAGGACTTTGAAATTTAAATGTATCCATCCTTGACTATTAAGGTACGGGCAAAATGACAGCCAGTGATACTAATTTTCCTGAAAACAGTAGGCTGGAGCAGGGGTCAAAAGATTCTCTAGTTGTATTTTGTGGGAACAGATTACAGAATTAAAGTTATTGGAACTATACAAGCTACTTCTCCTTCAGGCTTCTGCAGAGATTTTCTTTAGAAGTGAAAGGTTATGGGCTTACTAGTGTTCTCACAGTTGACCTTTTACTGGATAACATTCTAAAGTCATGTTGACTGCTTCTGAGGATGCAAATGTATTTTCTTCAAAACATAGAAACTCTGAACCTTGTATGAAAGCAGTCTAATTTAAAGAATTACTATTTAAATACTGTTGAGTTCAAGCTACTGAATTGAGAAACTCAATATAAGTTTCTCTGTGAAGACTAGGGTACCTTTTTAAAATGTGACACAGCTTTTTCATCCTTAGCTTTGTGCTTTACGTCAACAGTGTTTCTCTATTTTACTTTAACTTCTCAGTGTGAGTTAAAGGGACTAAAGCTGAGAGATCAAGACTAGTTTTCATAAAACATCTGTTTTTGGTATTGATTGCTAGTTTGCATTATAAATGATGCTGTAGTGGGTGAAGGACTCCAACTGGTCTCCTGCTCCTCAGACAAGGGGAGTTAAGAATAAAAAGCTTCTGCAAAGTTACTATGTGTCCGTATATTGACACCTCAGGATTTGGAAATGTTTTCAGAGAAAATTATCTTATGTTTTAGGTACTTACTGGTAAGTGTTGATGAGTAGCAGCAGAGTCATTTCCTATTCCAGGGGCATTAATTATGATTTTTTTTTTAAATTTTATTTTATTTCCTGGTAGAAAGGAATATTTAGAGGTACTAGGAGGAAAAACAAGAAAAAAATATTGAAGTTCTTATCTGCATGTTTACTGAAAACATCCCACTCGAATAAAACAAAAGTTTAGTATTTGCTGTGAGTTAAAAAAAACATGTATTTTTTGCTTTGCAGCTCAGAGGAAATTGATCTCTACATCTCTCAGCTAGATGTCTTCATTACTGAATTACTAATACTGCATAGATTAGTCTCACACTCTCTCAGTGCTGAATGCATGAAGGACTGTAGTTACTGTATGAGACAGGACATGAGCATGATGTTTACTTCAGGCATTAGAGAATCTTAAAAGTGAAATCAAGCCAAGGCACAATTTTATAACTGAAGAAAATGAATTTGGGGTTGACCTGCTGGAAAGGAGCTCTGAGGAGAGGGACCTGGGGGTCCTGGTGGATGACAGGCTGGCCATGAGCAAGCAGTGTGCCCTGGTGGCCAAGAA
>JANHGO010005515.1:0-22928 GCA_024606505.1 Aquila spilogaster
AAGGACAGAATGGCCGTCTGTTGAGGAATGGATGACAATGCAGGGGGGACACGGATCTCTGGAGAAGCTGTACGAGGAGGTTTCTGAAACAGTAGCAAATTAATTAGTCTGTGTATGCGTGTGATAAGAGCACTGTGTCCTTATATTAGTTGTAAACAAAAGGAGATAGCTACAACTCATCACAATTAAGCTAGCCAATCAATAGCTATGGTGTGTATTCTATTTTTAGACTGTGCCTGGGTATATAAGTGTGTGTTCTATTAATAGTCTTGTGTTTGGATATATAAACATGTGTATTCTGTCAATAAACGAACACTGAGCATAACTCATATTGAGTTGCTGTTCCTGTACTGCGAAGCCGTCTTGTCGCAAAACAGGAGACCTGCTCAGAAGGTCCCGCTTCAGTCGTCATGAGTCCTTTTTTCTTTTGAGCCTATGGATTCTCACCGAGTTACAGTGGGTTCTCTGTAAAATAGAAGCCCTTCATTATCTAGGAGATTTAACGAAAGGAGTTTGGTTGTGTTTGGGTTTTTTGTGTTTATGCTTTTGGGATTTTTTTTGGTGGTGGTGATGGGTTTGGGATTTTTTTGTTTTGTTTTGTTTTTTAAGTTTCACTTGGCAATTCTTGTCAAAAGTAGTTTTATGTAATAGCTATGTCTGCTATTAAATTGTGGGTTTTAGTATTTAAAGAAGACTCCAATTAAAGCAAAGTATTATTTCCTCTGAGGAGGAAGGTGTTTTTCCCCCAAGAGCTAAAGATCAAACCTGCTAGGTCCTGTCATAGTACCTCATAGCATCTCGTTCAGATATGACTAATGTACCTCACACAATCTAGGCATTTTTAGCACAATATTTAATGACAATATTATAATACATAATCTCAGTCAATATTTTTATTCTTAAAATACTGTACTTTAAATAGAAAGCTCATGTAATTAAAAAATTATAGCAGCATTCACCATCTTTTTTTAATAAAACTAAATAAAGGAATGTTTCCCCTTTGCACAGACATCCTGTTTAGGAAAAATGATCAGCAAAACTCTGGGTTGTTAAGACACAAAAAAATGACTTGTGCCCTCTGGCAGAGCTATCTTCCTACAATTTTATGTAACACAAAGAAAAACATATATGTTGGGCCAAATCCTCCCCTACCACAGTAAAACCCATGGAACTGGAAACTATCCACAAAAAACTAACTCCGACAAGTGGCATGTTTGCCTGCACTGCTCAGGGGGACCATTTGCTGGGCAAATCTCACTCATTTATAACCTTGACAAATTTGTCCTCTCTTAACATTTGCCCAAGAACTATTTTATATGGAGACATTGCAGCCTGTGGATTGCTTGGACCCTGCCTACTGCAACAATTGTTTCAAGTAACTAATATTTACTATTACCTACCTTCTATGAAAATAATTCAATTGCATTATAGCCACTACTTTTTTTTAGGGGTTAATTTTCACAACAGCTCTATTTCTACGTTATGTTTCTAATCATGTTATGCAACTTTTCTCAAGCACAAATGGACTACAACACTGGTAGATAAGGGAAAAGCAACTTGGTGTCATCTACATAAGCTGTGCAAAGCATGTTCCACATAACATCCTTCTCTACAAACAGAATACTCATGGATTTGACAGATGGACCATTCAGTGAATAAGGAATTGGCTGGATGGTTGCACATGAATTTTGTAGTTAACAGATCAATGTCTAGGTTGAGACCATAGATGAGCGCTGCCCCTCAGGGTGCACTATTGGGACCGGCACAATTTAACATCTTTTTCAGCAATGTGCACAGTGGTATCAACTCCACACTCAGCACCTTCAGAGATAACAACACTAAGCTGTGTGGTGTGGTCAAAATGCTGGAGGAAATGGGTATGATACTGAAGAGCTTTGATAGGTTTGACAGTTGGACCCATGTGAACCTCATGAAGTTCAATGAGGCCAACTGAAGGTACAGGGTGGGATACAAGTGGAAAGAGAGCAGCCCTGTAGAGAGTGGCCTTGGGGTGCTGGTGGATGAAAAACTTGACATGAGCCAACAGCGTCTTTTTGCAACCCAGAAACCCAATTGTATCCTGGGCTGCGTTCCATTATTCTATGAAAAGAGGGGAGGCCATCAGGGTGAGAGAGGTGATTGCCCCACTCTGCTTTCCCCTTGTGAGGACCCATCTGGAGAACTGCATCCAGGTCTGGGATCTTCAGCACAGGTGTTGGAGCGGGTCCAAAGGAGAGCCACGAAGATGCTCAGAGGACTGGAGCACCTCTCATATGAAGAAAGCCGAGGGAATTGTTCAGCCTGGAGAAGAGAAGGTTCTGGGGCGCCTTCCAGTACATTCTTCCAGTACTTTATGGGACCTTATGAACAGGAGGGAGATTGCTTTTTTGCATGGTAGTGACAAGACAAGGGGGGATGGCTACAAACTAAAAGAGGGGAGATTTATGTTAAATATCAGGAGGAAATTTTTTACTCAGAAGATGGTGAGGCCCTGGCACAGGCTGCCTGGAGAGTCTGTGAATGCCCCATCCCTTGAGCTGTTCAAGGCCAGGTTGGATGGGGCCCTGAGCAGCCTGGTCTACTGAGAGGTATCTCTGCCCATGCCAGGGGAGTCAGAAATAGAAAATCTTTAAGGTCCCTGACAGTTCAAATCATTCTATGATCATTTTATTTTGTTTGTTTGTAAGACAGATATCAGAGTTTGACAGCAGAAAACATCTTTGCAGAAAAAATGTCACAACTCTAAAGATATATGGAATGTCCCCAAACAGAACCAGAATGACATAAGGTGTGCTTGTGAAGCTCAAGATGATACTCTGGGAGGCAGCCTTCTACACCTGGCAGCATGCATCTTATAGAATCATAGAATCATAGAATGGCTTGGGTTGGAAGGGACCCCAAGGATCATCAAGTTCCAACCCCTGCCACAGGCAGGGCCACCAACCTCCAGATCTGGTACTAGACCAGGTTGCCCAGGGCTCCATCCAACCTGATCTTGAATACCTCCAGGGACAGACCATCCACAGCCTCTCTGGGCAGTCTGTTCCAGCACCTCTCCACTCTCGCTGTGAAGAACTTTCCCCTGACATCCCATCTAAATCTTCCCTCCTTGAGCTTAAAACCATTCCTCCTTGTCCTATAACTATCTACCCAAGTAGAATGTTGATTCCCCTCCTTTTTATAATCCCCTTTTAAATACTGGAAAGCTGCAATGAGGTCTCCTCGCAGCCTTCTCATCTCCAGACTGAACAAGCCCAGCTCCTTCAGCCTGTCTTCATAGGGGAGGTGCTCCAGATCTCTGATTATCTTCATGGCCCTCTTCTGAACCGTCCCCAACAGCTCCACATCTTTCCTTTTGGGGGCCCAGATCTGGACGCAGTTCTCCAGATGGGGCCTCACGAGGGCAGCATAGAGAGGGACAATCACCTCCCTGTCCCTGCTGGTCACAATATATAGCAGCAAAACACGTAGTAGGGATTCACGCAGTTAATACACTTTGATGTCACTATTTTCCTTGTCTCATAATCCTGTCAAGAACATGCTGTAGATGATGGCAAAGCTGTCCCTGCTCTTCAGCCTTGTCTGAGTCTCTGCCAGCTATCTGCAAAGAAATCACCAAAGCTGTTCCCTTTGTCCCTATGATGTCATCCTTCATCTTACAGTTCTCCATTAAAATAACCAGCATAGCTCCATGTGACAATAGCAGGTACAAAGCAATTATTTATGAAAGCCAACTGAATCAGGTGTTGAAACAGTCAGGGATTTTGTTGTGTAATCCTGTGCTTAAAACTTATTGTGCAGAGATCAGGAGGTTTGCATTGACCAAATACACTCAATGGGGCTTCTAGTGTTATTTTCTTTTTACCTCTGAAATGTCATAGAAAAAAAGCAACGAGACAAATGCTTGAAACTCCCAAAATCAGGGTAAGTTTGATCAGTTCAGGCAAAAAAAAAAAAAATCTAAGTAGAAAACTAGGAGTTTTGGAGAAGAAATGTGAAAGGATACATAGCTTGGTTGCGCAGAATCTCACGGCACAACATAAAATAAAACATGTCTATGAAAACCATGAAACTAATTCACCCTGTAAGCAAATGATTAAAGCTAAAAATTGGCAAACTAAAGATGGTAACAAAGTCAAAAAAACATTTCTTTAAAAAGTACTAAAAAAGAAAAATACAGAGAACTCCAAGGGACTGTTGCCATGTGTCCAAATAACTGTAAAGAAAAGATATGTTATTTCTGACAGTACAGCTCTACCTTTTAAAATAAGTTATGGCTTAAGGATAGAGAACAAGGGAGTCAGTATGTTATTGTGGAGCCTGTTTTGCAACAAATCTGGCAGATGCTGTTTCATTAGAAATAATTTGGGTATTTTAATGTCGTATCAGATTCTATGAGGACATGCCTAATAAAAGGTGTACAGGTCTTTTGCTCTGCTTTCATAAAAAACCCTGGTCATAGAATCATAGAACCATAGAATTGCTCCGATTGGAGTTTGTACTCCTGAAAGATTTCTGGGCATATTTTCCACATTCAACAACTGCAAAATCTGGATGCTACAGTAGATTGATACAATAGATTGCAAGTTAAAACTAAAACAAAGTATAAACCTTCTGACTCAACATAAATAAATAGGATATTATAAGTTCCAAATAATGATTTACATCAATCAATCAGCAGATGACAAGGGACCTCATATGGGATGATAGATTACTTCTTTACTTGCAGCCAGCAAACATAAGACCAAAGGACAAATTTAGGTTGTGCTAATGAGTGTTGTGTGTTTTCGAGAATTTTCTTCGTATCTCATGCTGATAAGCACACAAAATATAGTACATGTAAAATGAAAGCTCAAGTCCTAAAAAAAAAAACAAACATATCTTAGTGTAGTCTTCTATTTCAGGCCAATTTTATTCTTTCAGTTCAGATTTGAACAATCAAATGTGTGAACTACAATTATGTAAAACAAGCAGTCTTTTTTAAAAAATCTTATATAGTTGTGTCTTCTATGAGATTTCTACTAAAAGTATAGATTATCATGTTTCCTAAAGAGTGTAGGCTGGCATTTGTGGATTCTGCTATTTTAGGGAAACAGAAGCAGTCTGACATAAGCTGTATCATCGTTGCTTTCAAATTGATATCAAGAATTTTTCAAGCTACTTTCAGAGTTTATAGAAACACTGAACAAAGGCAAATAAATTTATTTTCCTGAAAGCCTCTTCTAATTATGATTTTACTTTATTATTACACTAATTTGGATGTTGCACTTCCACCAGTGTATACACAATTATCTTAAAGTTCTGAAAGAAGTAGTATAGTCCCTTTTCCTTTTTAATTTACCAAGATATTTAATTGATCAATGACTCAAAAAAGAAGAAATAAAGAAGTACCAGATTCCCAATGCCATTTCTTTCACAGACAAAAAAAAAAAACAGTAGCAATAAGACAGCAAAATTTACTTAATTTTAAATTCAAATTTACCAGTGGAAAGTTATGTTGCATCTCTAAGTATGGAAGAAGCATTTTCTGGAAGTCATCCAAATTATTGCTTCCTAAGAAACCTCCAGTCAATTTCTCAGCAGTCTAAAACTGATGTCAGCATTGGTGTTGCTGAAGAGTAGCCTAGAACAGACAACATCAGCTATAGGATGCTCATTCTTTTTTAAATCAATCTCATGTTTTCTATTCACTGAAAAGCCTGTGTGGGGAGGCATGGCATAAATTATATCCAAAGAAAAATTATGCTTCAAACTCGTTGAAAATCCATTCTATATAATGATCCAAAAAGTTACATGACCACTACGTAAAAACTCAAATCCACTATGTGTTGCTTATTCAGTGAAATCTATTTGAAAACCCCCCAAATTTAACTTTCTTTAAAAAGCTTCCTTGCAGAGAGTGCTAAAATGCTCAGAAAGCTACTGTAGTGGGTGAGTTTTTAGAATAGTTGACTGCATTAATGGCCTGCTAAGGCTGAAGACTGATTGCTTTTGCAGTCTCTCTTTCAGCCTATTTTGCCTTTTATGTAAATGTGACAGAAAATTTTTCCAGTTCCTTGTCAATGGTTCTATAATAAAAATCCTTTTTTCTCCCAAATTATACCCTTTATGGAAGCTGTCTACAAAAATTTACACATAGTTTTTTTACATTAACCTTGTGCTGACACTACCTTTTCATTTAGTGATGCCAAGACTGAACAATGGCTGTATTGATGCAAGCTACAGTACTCACAACAGAGTAAAAGTTCTCCATTGCTTCAAACTGTTGAAATATTTTATACCGAGGAAAAGTGAGCAGAAAATGCTGTCAAATCAGAATGATATATACCTTTCTACTGCTGTGAATGATTTAAGAGATCCTTATCATCAAAAAGAAAAGAAATGGTTTTTTAATCTAAGGAATGTGTAAAATCAAATACATCTAAAGTCACTAAGCTTTGCAACAAGGACTACTATGAAAATACTCCAGCTACTTCAAAGTAATATGTGTGATACCTACGTTTTTGAAGAGAACAAGTTCAAAAGCTGTAGCTGCCCTGTAGACCAGTGTGTCTTCTGGGAAAGTCCAGAGTCTTAAAATCAGCTACAGCAGTAGTTACCATATGGTTTCAGGTAAAAAGAAAAAGAGGATGCAAAGAAAAGCAACTGCACATGAATTATTCAGGATATAATCAGTGTTCCTCTCCAACAATAAAGAGGTATTGTAGCCAGGCAACACTGTGCCATTTAATCTCTACTTGCACTTTACAAATAAGCATGAACATGAACTATTGTACATTTAACAACAAAGAATTGATGTCAATCCCCAGCGATTCAGAAATCCCAATCTAATCAAGAATTATAAGCTTACAAAAGTTGGCTGGTTTCTGCCATTTAGCTTCCCATCAGCTGCTGTTTTTCAACATGAACTTTAGCCATATGTCTCTTATGTTTGGTGTATCAGTGACAATAAAGATACACCATTATGAATTGTTCTGATGTTTGTTTGTTTGCTTGCTTGTTCATTAAAGAGATTTTTTGTTATAAAACATTTTTTTAATTTATATTTAAGTATTTTGTTATATTCCTATATATATAAAAGCTCATTTACATTTAAACTTACTTAACATTTGATCTAGTACAGCTTCTCAGAGTATGCTTTTATTATTTCCAAGCCAAATTACTGGTCTTCTCTGAAGTCTGAAATAAAGTTTGATTATAGTATTTCTATTATTGATTAGGCATAAATCCAAGCCCTAAGTGATACATAAATTCAGAAAGCAGATTTGACTTTCTCACCTTATAGTTTCTGCTTCAACACTTCACTACTTTTATTGTTTCATATGACACAGAGCCAAAACAAGTGAGGTATATAATGGTGAGAGTGAACTGAAAATAGTTTTGTCTGTTTGAACCGAAAAAAAACTCAGCTTCCTCTTAATTTTTTTAGTGACAGTTTTGGAATGTCTTTGCATTGATTGTTTTTGAACCTTTGTAGTTCACACATAAAATGTTTGCCAAAAGTACATTTCAAATATTGTATCACATCTTTACATGGTACAAGCACTGAAATATCTGTAGAAATTTAGAAATAGCAAGAAATACGAAATTTTAAAGTCATCATCAGAATTTCTCTGTTTGCTTTTCCAATGAACCTGATAATGATAGATGTAGAATTTAACTGCGTAAAACATTTTAGATTTATTATTTGCCATTAGTTGGATCTATTTGTAAAAGATTATACAAGTTAGAAACACAGAAGATCTTACAAATCACCCATACTGGCAGTAAGAGCCAAATCACAAATTAATATTCAGATTAATATTTCTGAAAGCATCATTTGTAAAGAAGATTCATAACTACGACACTTAAGATATTTTATAACAAAAAGGAAGCAGTTTGAGAATAATAATTTTCATATCTCCCATTTAAAAAATAGACTCTTGATTTAAATGTTTCATCTTGCTATTTTCCACAATAAATTGTTTCATAAACTACTAATTAACTAATTGTCGTTTAAGTGTCAGTTGCTTTCTTTTTCTGCAAGTTTTTCATTAAAGGATGGTCATATCAAGCAGGCTATACTGCCTCATATATTCTGTGCTCAAGACTGAGGAGGAAGAATTCATTAACCTGCTCTCCTATATCCTAGACTAAAAAGTTATTACAGTAATTTCAATATGAAATGGATTTGGCATTTGTCGATTCTTTTTTTATTTTTGAAAGATGAAAGAAAATAAAATTAATAATTGTCTTAGTATGATCTGTTGATAATATACTATTACTGTACACTTTTAGAATGAGTTGTTGTTCCTCTGCACGTGTCTTAGCAGATACTACTTCATCTCATTGTCCTAGTGTTTCATAACTATTGTCTTTCTTCATAATTTCATCTAGTTTCCATTTCTTATATACTATCTTGTTATGTTTCAAATAACTTGTAAGCTTGTGATTCAATCTATTTAATAGTTTACATTTCAAAAATAATATTTCCATTTCATCGTTAGTTAGTGTCCAGAAGATAGGTGCAAAGAGAATCCCTTTCCCAAATGGTTCATTTTGCATAGTTTAGCATTAACATGAAGTATATACACCACTGCCTGCAGTGCAACATTCAATCCTGAATATACAAGCAGATATAATTCTCTAAAGCAATGTCTGTGTATGAAAGAGAACAAATAGACAAAACTTCTCACAAATATCTCTTTCTGTTTCAACTTCAGAAGGAAGCTGAGGAAATCCCTACAGTCACTGTCAACATTCAAGGTAATCAGAATATCTAACAGTCACATAAATGAAATGTGCCTTTTATTCTCGGTTTCCCTACAGCCACAAAATAAATTTAATTTTAATTGTCTTCTGGAATTTCATCCAAATTATCATAGTTATTTTTTAACTATACTTCCATTTAGTAGAACATTATGAAAAGTAAGTTTTCATAAATGGTCATCTTCTTGGTTAAAAGTTGATGAAGGTAATCAATCAAGGGATTAAGGCTGGAACAAGGAACTGAACAAGAAGTAAGAACAAGATAAGTTTTATTGCAAGAGAAGTGCCTGCCCAAATTTGATTCCCTGGTCATGCTGACTTCATGAGTAAATGAGATAACTTCAGGAGGAATATAATAAATAATTAAAATTAATTTCCCTTAAAGACGCATGTTCCTTGGTAGGCAGAGATGATGAAAGTTTTAACTCCATACCCCGTCTTGTAGTAACTGCAGTGATGTTATTTATTTCAGAATGTAGCCTGTAAGCAAGTGAAGTTCAAAAGACCATTACTGAATGCTGAGGTGACATCACCTTCTCAAACTTGTTCCTTCTTTCAATCTCTATGGTTCAGGTGAGTTTTTATGAAAGGTTTTCAATTTAAAATATCTAAATTACAACTAGTTATGGTCATGATTCAGATACTAACTTAGAGAAATTGTCAAAGCCTCAGAGACAAAGTCATTTCTAATCAAAGACCACTGTTGTTTCATCTCTTTTCCTGAGAGCACCAAAATAGCTAACTCAGTGTCCAAGCAGAAAGCATATTGGCCAGTGTTTTCTGGAGGAATATCCATTTCAAGTGTGTTTTTATTAGAGCTTAATCAAATACCTTCAAATATTACTGTTAAATTCTTGACTTTATGCTCCTTATTGCTTCCAAAAATATATATCTAAAAAAATGCATTCAACATTTTCCAACCTGTGTAGACAAAATTTGACCACATTTACATGACCCTTAAATTTTTGATTTCCTAAGGAAGTTTGTATGTGGAATTCATAAATCTTTAATCTACTCAAAAGCATCCTAGCTCCAAAGAAAATGAAATGTTATAACCTAAAATGTAATTCAAAATGCAAGCATAAGGTAGGGCAGTTACTGTTTAGAGGTAGTGAACTGAGTGCATCCAGAGTTTAAGAGGCATGTATACCAAAATTTTATAAAAGGACAGTATGCAATTGATATCACATCTTGGACAGTTGTACTGCAAAAAGATGATCTGAACAGAACAAAGAGATGCTACTGTGGCAGGAAAAGCAATTGAAGTTTGTCCCAAGACAGCTATGTACCTGTATCAATTAATCCAAAGAAAATACTACTACTACTACTACTACTACTACTACTACTACTACTACAATTTTAAAACCATGCAGGTATTTTTTTCACCAAAAGGCAGACCTCTAGAAATAGACAATTCCTTAAAAAGACAGAATTTACAGAAAGATGTGGAAACACAATTCTCTGAATATCAGAAAAAAAAAAAAAAAAAAAGTGAATTGGATTTCTTAGACAGAAACAGGGCACTAATTATATATTTCATTCTACCTAAGCTCTTCCAACCAGATGTTCAAATTCAGTCAAAGTTTTATCCAGAAGGAATGCCCCTCAGAATTCAATAGTATATAATAGTATATAAGAAGTGCTCCATTGTAGTTTCTGCAATTAAATGTTACCAGCATTAATGTAAAGCATCCTAAAATGTACAGAAATGTTTCATATACCTGAATTGTTGCAGGTACAAACTATGAGGTATTTGCTCCAGAACTTTATCCTGCCAGAGGATCCAAAACTGAAAGGATGGATTTTTCTAAATTATGTAGAAAACAGAAAGAAAATTTCTTAAAACATATAAGCAAACTCATTTTTAAAAAGCACAGCACAAAGATCTTCTTGCTTCCACATGACCTCAAAACCAAAACAGAAGTAGCTGACATACTCCTTCACTGCAAAGAGAAACCCCACCTAAATTTAGAAAAAAAACAAGTCAAAGTACTTTTGCAGGTACAAAACTTTTGGGTTTTTTTGCGACTACCACATCTCAAGATTTCTTTCTGCATTTTTGATATTACCAAAAAAAAGGTGTGTGCCAGTACTTGCTAGCTACAACTTTTCTTCACAAATATGTAGTATCACTCTACTATGGGCTCTTGCAGTTTCATGGATGCATGGTCTTCACGCTTCTGAAGACTGCTAATCTAGTAAATGTTAAAAGGAACTGAAGAAAGAAAGAAGATAAAGCAATGATAATCAAGACTATAGTTGGTAATCAAGATCTTCCTTAACTGCACTGTGCACATCTAAGGCTTTTCCCAGCAGCTGCACTGTACTTCATCCTCCACCACAGCTTGCATGCTCAAGAAACTTCTTAGAGTTGCTTGTCTGCTCATCCTATTAGCTCTTCCCTCTTTCTTCCAGGAGAAAAAGGTTTTGTACAGCTGTATTTGCACTTAAGCAAGTCAAAATACCTGCTTTTGTGTTTAACTGCCTTGTATAGAATCACTCCAAATGGGTTGGCAAGAGATCTCACAGAAGTTTGAACAACAAATTTTTACTTTCCTTTTCCTCCTCATGTATTGTTTCTCAGCATTACATTTCATTTATTTATTTTTTTAATCATCACATCTTCCTGTATATTTATTACAAACTCCTAAAACCACCAAAGTAAAATTTCATCATTTCTGTATTTTGAAAATCAGCTGCCTTGGGGGGAGCATGGCATTCATTTCAGTTTGAGCTTCAGAGAAAATAAAAAACAGTACAACACACTGCAAACATGGAGATGAGGGCTTGCATGGAAGTGTTACGCCAACGTCATGCTGTTAGTTTTAAGGTAAGCTCTTCTGGAGAGTACACGACAGCAAAACTTTCACCTCCGTTCAAATCCATTTTAAAATAACAAATACAATCATAGAATCGTAGAATCCTTAGAGTTGGAAGGGACCTTTAAAGATCTAGTCCAACTCCCCTGCAATGAACAGGGGCACATGCACATCTAAAAAGTTTTATCGTTTTGACTCATCATTTTAGTCATCAAGCTTAAAAAAAAAAATAACTAGCAGCAAAGTCTGATCTATTTGAAAAGTATACTTGCAGGTTCATATGAATTTCAAAACAATGCAGGTTTTCACTTTATTGCTGAAGTTTTAAGTGAAGTTTCATTGTTATGATACTATTAGCACAGCAGTTAGCCCACTTTCAGTTAGCCCATTTCTGTTAGTGTTTGGCAGCTAAGTTCTCCGAAGAGCTCTGTGCACTGTGCATACTTCAAACCCCAGAGCTTTCCTGATCTTTCCTTTTCTTGGAAAGTGAGACCCTCTGCTGATGGATAGAGGAACTGGAAATATTGAGACTTGCTCTTGAGTTGAAAGGTTCTCCCTATGGACAGGTAGTTCATGTAAGAAGAGGAATGAGGCTGACCATGATGCTGTGGTTGTGAAAAGTTGGTTGGCAACAGCCATTAAAAACGTACAGGCATTAGGGACAAATAAAAATGTGAAGTAACAATTCATCTGCCTTTTTCGTATGCATTTTAGTCACTCAGGCAGAGCCATAATTAATGTATTTCTTAGCTTTATCTTTTTTCCTCCTGGCTTTTGCAGCTGTAGTATTCTCTTAGAATCTTTACTTGGTGTGTTTTAAAAATATAGCACAAGCTGTTCTGAACTTATATAAGTCAGATAGAGTTGGCTGAGCATGAATGGACTGTGATTTTGAGGAAGCTCAGTGTCATAGTATTTACACACAGACATAGGCTAATGAAAACATATACTGCCTGAGACAGGAAAAGGCTGAAAGTGAGAAGGGGAAAGAACTTAACTAAGCTGTGAATTTTTTACATCTGTTGAACTACGTCCCAACACATACTAAGAAAATGAACCAGCACATTGCAGTGGCTCATCTGCAGCTGTGTATATCTGGCTTGTGTCTGCTGGGACTGCAGTTCCTGGCACAAGTGTTGCTACTATAGCTGTTGCCATTACTGTAGCTATGAGGGTTTCCTGTATCTCTTCAGCAACTAGAGATGTTCCAGGAATGTAGGCTGTTACATAAAACATATTATAAATGGATGTAAATGGAGGAGGACAAAAAGCGAGGTGAAGGAAAAGAATGGAATTACTACTTTGTAAATTTGACAGTTTACAATGTCATATGTTAGATCCACCCTCCCAACATTATATGATATATCTCGGGTTTTCAGTTCTGCTCCTAAAATACACAGTAGGTCACAGTGACATCATGGCATGGTAGTTCCTATTAATCATTCTCTGACTTTGGTATCTGCAAAGCTCTGTGATGTTCTCCCTCTACTTGTTTCACGTTGTCACCATGAGTTTTAAAATCAGTTTAATCACATTCACAGAGGTGTACTTGCTATTGTTTAGGTTATTGAGGGGAATGCTATCTCCCACAGTATTCTCCTGGAGAAGCCTGTGTAGGTCATGGCTTGGGCAGATGTTCACTTTGCTGGTTAAAAAACCGTCTGGACAGCTGGGCCCAGAGAGTGGTGGTGAATGGAGTCAAATTCAGCTGGTGACCAGTCACAGGCGATGTTCCCCAGGAGTCAGTACTGGGGCTTGTCCTGTTAAATATTTTTATTGATGATCTAGATGAGGGGATTGAGTGTACCCTCAGTAAGTCTGAAGAAGACACCAAGCTGAGAGGAAGTGTTGATATGCCTGAGAGTAGGAAGGCCCAACAGAGGGATCTGGACAGGCTGGACAGATGGACTGAGGCCAATTGTATGAGATTCAGCAAGACTAAGTGCTGGGTCCTGCACTTTGGTCAAAACAACCCCATGCATTACTACAGGCTTGGGGCAGATTGGCTGGAAAACAGCAGGGAGGGAAAGGATCTGGGGGTGTTAGTCAACAGCCAGCTGAACATCAGCCAGCAGTGTGCCCAGATGTCCAAGAAGGCCAATGGCATCCTAGCTTGTATCAGAAATAGTGCAGTCAACAGAAGCAGGGAGGTGATAGTCCCTCTGTACTCAGCACTGGTGAGGCTGCACCTCAAGTTCTGCATTCAGTTTTGGACCTTTCACTAGAAAGAAAGACATTGAGGCCCTGGAGGGTGTCCACAGAAGAGCAGTGAAGCTGTGAGGAGTCTGGAGCACAACACTATAACGAGCAGATGGGGGAACTGAGATTGTTTAGTCTGGAGAAAAGGAGGCTTAAGGGAGACTTAATCACTCTCTACAACCACCTGAAAGGAGGTTGTAGAAGTGGGAGGTGAGGTGGGGGTTGGCCTCTTCTCCCACGTAGCAACGATACGGCCTTAAGTTGACCAGGGGAGGCTCAGGTGGAATATTAGGAAAAAATTCTCAATAAGTGTGGTGAGGTATAGGAACAGGCTGCCCAGGGAGGTGGTGAAGTTACTATCTCTGGAAGAGTTAAAGAAACATGGAGATGTGGCACTTAAGGGCATGATTTAGTGGGCATGGTGGTGATGGGCTGACGGTTGGACTAGATTATCTTAGAGGTCTTTTTCAACCTTAATGATCATATGATTCCATGATTTAGGTTACAGCCTTCACACCATCCAGAGCTGTAGCCATTCCTCCCCTCTTTGTAGGACTGGGTGGTGCATGAATGCCTTATACACGTAGGATGATACCAAGCTCATCATCACATAGTTCCCCATTCATACTGTAGCTACAGCTCCCTAGATACCATTTACTTCTTCACATCTGACTCATTTTTACACAGTTGTCTGGCAATAATGAGCTAAAAGCACGTTGCCATAGGCTTGTCCATAGTGGTCTATGAGACCTAATTAGTGTATGTATCTCAGTTTTATCATTTTCAAACATACTTGCTTAATTCCATCTGCTTACTATTGATCACAGAAGATTTGTTCTTTAACTGCTCATAGCGATCCACCAAGAGATTACAAAAGATGATCCTTTTGAAAATGAAAAACATGAGTTTAAATGGTGGGGACAAGCCAATATAATACTCATATTTTCCTTGGCAAAAATAAAGCAAGATGTGTCTTTACAGAAGCCATAGTTATACAGAATAAGAATAGCATAAAAAAGCAGTAGTCTTCCTTAGACAGAAAAATTGGTGCTATTTTTATCTAAATAACTTAATGGTTATTTGACTTTTGACAGGATGGATATTGTTAATGTATTTTCAGCACTGTTAGTTTCAAAGTAGTAACATGTTTACTGAAAAGTATTACATGTGTAGATGCTTATTTGATAACCGTATTGATATAGTTTCTCGTAGCTGAAAGACAGATGACACAGTAGCGTACAAGACAGAAAGTGAGTTCTTTTTGTAAGTTTTAATGAAGGTGACTGCATGTATCCTGATGAGTTCTGTAATGTAATCCCCTGTGCAGTAATGAAAAGGAATTTTCAAAGGGCCAAGTTGTTTATCCCTGAATCATGCTTTTCTTTCCCTTTACTGAGGATCATTCTTTTCCTTTGCATTGTTTCAGCAAAATATTTTAAGAGTAACTAATAAAGAACAGGTTCATACAAACAGATCAGTAACAGTAATGAATGTTAAAGTATGAAAGATTTATGTAAACAACAACAAATGTTAATACAATCACGCATATCAGTTCCTCTATATAACTTGTAGTCCAAACAGTTGAGTGTTTCAGAGAATATCGTTTGTACTATTACTTTTTCATGCAGAAACGTAGACAGTTGAAACTTTAGAGGTAGCTATGGCCAAATATAACTCATTTAATGAAAGGAGAAAGAGTCAAAAATTCTTCAGACTACCAGCGTAACTTAGCAACATACTGCAATGAGAAATCGGTAATGACAACCAATTGTGAATGAAATACTCATGTGCGTCAAGGACTGAAAACTGGCTTTCCATCTCTGTCATCTGGCATTTTGAAAAAATAAGGGGAAAAAATGAGCTAGAATTCAATATACTTAATGAAGTATTCCTAGCACACTGTAGAAAATGAAAGCTTAATGTTGGTGGGATTCAAGCACAAATAAAAGAACATTCCTGTACAGGATGACTTGGAGTGAGGCTAATGTAGCACCTTTACTGTCACAGACTATAATGACAGAGTAAAACGTCTCACTAGACATCAGTAAATTTTTGTGAATATCCTCAGAGAGAACTATTTTACAATAGCAGACCTATCCTTACTGAGACCTTTCATATTTCACCTATACTTCTGCGTAACACTGAAATCCATTAATGGTAATTTTGCTTAATTTTCTGAGTAACCTTACAATCCTTTGAGTCTGTCTACATTTTTGGGCAGAGCCTCTGACACAGTGGCTCTTTCCCTGTGTTATCTCTTATTGAAACCACTAAGCAACTGAAGTATTAATAAACAAAAGAAGGAAAGTATCACCAATGTGTTTTCAATTATAGTTACCACTTAAATCTTTGACTCGTTATTGACAGCTGAATTCAGAATGAATGAGAACAACTATAACAGCTGTAAGAACAGGAAATTTGTTCCTTATTGTAACTAAATAATATGTGCTTTAGTTTTAACTTATGTTCTTAGTGACCAAACAGAACAATGCCTCCCAAAATGTCTTAATCTTGATCCTCCTCTTCAGAACATTCATTAAGGCTCTCCAACATTGTTCAGTGGTTACTTATATCATGTATCTTTCCTTTGCAATAACCCTGTAGCACCTATAAATGTATACCAAACAGCAGGATAGGATAAAAGAAAGGACATTAGAGTAGGTGTCATATTATAATTCAGCTGTTCTATTACTGGAGTACAGTGGCATAATGGAGTTTCTAACTCTTTGCTTTCATTATTACTTTTTCATTTGATCTCAGAGTTGCTGGAAATATAAGGTTTTAATTTACAATACAAACAAGTGTGTGACACTTTGGAACAATATGATTTATTCAACTAGTTTATAGCTTCACTATGGCCTCTGGTTAAACTACATCATACTGGGATTCAGTACTCAATCTAATCTATAGTGAAAGAGAATGAGTTACCCCACCTCTTTTCTGGATGGAAGACAGTATCACAGTTGTTGTGTATTACTGACTTCAGCACTGGGAAAGAATATACAACAGCTGGATATCATTGGAGCTTCTGAATTCCACTGTGAAAATAAATTATTTTGTCTTCATAGTATAGAAATAGACTTGCCAAGATCCTATTGTGATGCACATCCTTGAAGTATGATGCACATTTTATATCACCCTATGCTATGGGCAGTCAGCCTGCAAGTTAAAAATCAGAAAGAAAGCCAGTAATATTGTACCACACCCTAAAGTCAAGACAACACCATCACAAACATGCCCCAGAAGACCTTAAGTTAATTTGTTCCTTTTCCTCCCTCTTGAAAATTAAACCCATCTTTCCCATCAGACATACTTCTAGAATTTGTACACAGAAATTATTTCTATATGTGTCCCTCTGGCTTTGTGACTTAAGTAATTGTCATTGATTAATTCAATTATTTGTTTCAATATCTCAACCATAAAATAGAGGTATTGCCATTTCTGTGAATCACTCAGCAGATAATAAGATGACTTGCTATGGCATACTTCAACTCTCAGTGTCAGATGTAAATGTAACAGGGAATATTACAAATCAACTACATGTAGATAGAAGAAGTGTCAGAATCAGAGAGCCATACCTCAGATCTCAGCTCTTCAGACGCGAGGCATGTAGAACATTTTTGTTTAATGAGAAAAATAAAATGTGAAATGAAATTACTAACATTTGAACTGACTTTCTCAGTAGACATTATATCTCTCATCCTTTGGCCGTGCTGTTTAATATGTTCATATGCACTGGCCATTTCCCAAGGGCTTGGAAACCAGCTGATATAACGTTCAGCTAAACCTTGGCTTTTGAGCAAACAAAAAGCCAATTTCTTCCAAAAGTAAAGAAAGTAATAAAAACATGAGATAAGCCAAACACCCAAAAATATGCCGGACAGCTGGAGAACTGTTTTGGTTATTGGCTTGCAAACACCAAGGTGATACATCAGTTGACAGGTTACTCAAGTTTACCTTCTCTTCTATATATGGTACACTATGGGCCTCCGAAGCAGTGTGTACAATGTTTTCAGCTTTTCAAAACAAGCTTCTCCAGTGCAGTTTTTTTCGAATCCAGAGTCTGGGGCCCTCTTCCTCTCTTTTTCCACTGTACAAGACAACAGAAACTGGGTTCCAGACCAGAAAAATTTCAAGCAGCAAAAAAGATGGCAATGACAGAACCCAGACAATATCCATGTCCAACAAATTATTTTTCTAGTCCAACAGGAAAAACTAATGGGAAGATTCTTGTCCAAAAGTATGAAGTTTGACCTACATTGGATCTCCCCCCTTGATTTTCTGTCTTCATCTGAAGTGTGGTGGGATATTCCATCATTTCCAAATCAAGACTCAGTTCTTAGATTGTTATCTAAGTTATTTAAGATATTTTGAGTAGACATCAGACTTTTCCTCTTGATTTGCACACACTAATAAAATAGAGTTTTAATCTGTCTCTGCTACTAGGAATTGATATAGTTACAAATAAATGAAACAAGATTCCAAAGCCACATGAGGAAATTATACCTGAAATTGGTAATATATTAAAGAGATCAACTTGAAACTAAAGATCCTTTTAAGATAGTGTGAGCATTGCTATCAAACACAAAGCCATGAAGACATCATCCATAACGTCAACAAACAATAAAACCGTTACTGCAATTACAGAAAGAAAACCAAAGCATTCACAGAATCACAGAATCACAGAATTGTAGGAGTTGGAAGGGACCTCCAGAGATCATATATTTCAACCTCTCTGCAAAGCAGGCCCCCTAGAGCATGCTACACAGGTGGGCATCCAGGCAGGTCTTGAATATCTCCAGAGAAGAATCCACAACCTCCCTGGGCAGCCTGTTCCAGTGCTCCATCAGCCTTACTGCGAAGAAGTTCCTTCACATTTTGGTGGGGAACTTCCTATGCTCAAGTTTATGGTCATTTCCCCTTGTCCTGTCGCCACAGACCACTGAAAAGAGGTTGGCCATGTCCCTTTGACTCCCATACTTAAGATATTTACAGACATTAATAAGATCATCTCTGAGTCTTCTTTTCTCAAGGCTGAACAGATCCAGGTTGTTCAGCCTTTCCTTCTAGGGGAGATGCTCCAGGCCCTTTATCATCTTTGTGGCCCTCCGCTGGACTCTTTCAAGGAGATCCCTGTCTTTTTTGTACCGGGGAGCCCAGAACTGGATACAGTACTCCAGGTGAGGCCTCACCAGAGCAGAGTAGAGGGGAAGTATCACCTCTCTTGACCTGCTGGCCACGCTCTTTTTGATGCACCCCAAGATACCATTGGCCTACTTGGCCACCAGGGCACACTGCTTGCTCATGGCCAACCTGTCATCCACCAGGATCCTGAGAGCAAAACAGAGGGAAATCATGCTACATGTAGTATCTTCCTTCCCTCCTGGCCATGTGACACTACTGCTGGTCTGTAACTAGCTGATCTTAAGAGCAGATCTTGCAGTCAATTATTGCTGTTTTTTTTCCAGAAAGCAGTGCAGTGGGGGTGCTGTGCTGTTGACTGACATCTGGGAAAGAGAATACATTCATGCATGAAAGAGGTAGTGAGGAGTATAAGTGATATTATTAAATTTAGGGGAAATATCTAGAATTACAGCTTCACTCTACAGCTCATCCTATGGAAACAAAATGGAAACATTTCTGGTCTCAAAGAAATGACATCCTGAGCACAGGATTGTTCACTCTTCTGTTAGGAACTCTTCAGAAATAACTACCTTACCCTAAAATTACCTTGGTCTAAAAGCAGCAGCAGAGCAGAGACTACCAAGACTGCTTCATAATATGCCCTTCTGTAAATGAGCAGTAGTAACAACATCAACAACTACAGCAACAACAAACTGGCATTAGATCATGCCAGCTCAGAAGCATTTGGTGTGTCCCTCACTTCTAATTCTATTCTTCTGTTTGAGAGTATGCATTTCACTGGGCAGTTAGAAATGTGTTACATACTATTTATTGATATTAATAAAATATGTCTACCACATTAGTCAGCTTTAAAAAAAGGACTGCATTTCCCCAACTGAAAAATCAATGCAATGTCCAAGGTTAAATGATTTGTATGCTACCAAAGTACTCCATCCTTGTGTTTAGTAGGTTGAATTAAGTGATAAAGCACACAGAAGCAAGACCACTATTATTACAAGAATGACAACACTTTGAAAGAGTAAATTTAGCAGTCAAAATGAAATCAAATAATAAAGAAATAATTTGATGTTTGTGGATACTGTTATGGATCTTATTTAAAAATACATACATGATGAAAGGCAAGCCTGAGGGCTTTATTAGCGATCTCTTTACTTTGTTTTGGCTAGTTATTTTAGAATTCTTTCCTTCCTCTTAATGAAGTCTATAATCAAATCTACTGAAACTTCCTCTTTGAGAGATCTACCTAATATTGTGTTTGAGTTTCTTATTCAGCAGAATTTCTCTGAGATGTTCATGAGATACATTCATTCTTTCTTATGAAAATGAATATTATGATCCGATAAATTCTCTAAAAATATCAAAATCTCCATTGTTTTCCCTAGATTTAGTATAACATGACTGATTGTAATAATAATATATATATATTTCAGAATAAAGTTAGAACTTTAGGAAGAATTTAAAAAACATACAGAACAAAACTAGTTCTAACAGGGCCTTTCTGCATCTTTTTGATTTTTGTAGAATGGCAAGGAATGCAAATGAGGAAGGTGGTGGGGATGATACTAGCTTTAATTTCAGCTGGAAAATGTTCACAAGCTGGGACTACCTGATTGGCAATCCTGAGACAGCAGATAATAAGTTTGCTTCTATCACTACCAGCTTTAAGGTAAAACAAAGATCACTAAAGAGATGTAATCTAATTTATCTTTCACATTGTTGTGAATCAGATGGAACTAAGGTCAAGTATAAACTGTGCCTGGAACCTAGATGCTTAAACCAAAGTGGGCAGATCTATACACCTCCGGTTCTGAGTCTTAATGCATTTCCATCCCGTTTTTCTGTCCTCTGTGACTGCAGAACTAATTTTCGCAAAATGATTCTATTGTAAAAATAATCCTCGTCTTTTCCTTGTTTCTGGAGGCTTGCAGTTTCTACCATGCTTATGCCTGAAAAACTATTTTTTTAAAAGCTTACTCATTCTTCTCTTGCTACTCAAGAGATACTATGAGACTGCAATAACAAAATAATAATAATAAAAGGCTATTCATCATATAAGAAGAATTTGCATCAGAATTTTGAGCGTATACTTGCTTTGCATAAGAAAAGTTTTTATTTTCAGATCAATTATGAAACATAGCTCAGTTTGCAGTACAATACAAGACTTTGATAGGCCTCTGTTCAGTTTGAAGTGCATGGTGATTTCAGCCATCATTCTGTGAGTAATCTAGGGCAGAATGTGAGATGCACTGCTGCAAAAACAATGCAGGGGAAGTATTTTGTCTGTTGAATGTTAAATAAAATGTTTCTATGCTTTCAAATAATATTTGGAGAATGCACTGGCAACATGTTACCAGGTAATGAATAGGACACTAGCCTTGGAATCATGGTGTTAAACAGCAACAGGAGCTAGAGGCCCAAACATTAGCTATACTGTCCGATCATACACAACACTGTTCCTTTCTGCAATAATGATATAACTAGTTTGTTTCTCCATACAGCCCACCTTCCCAACTTTAGGTGTAAAATTTATCTGTGTTCAAGGTAAGTGGAAAGAAGAGGTCCTCGGAAAACAAATACTGACAAAATACTAAGTACTGAATGTCTGTAAGATTTCCATGCCTGCCAATGAAGGTCAGCTACAGAATGACATTTGGAGAAGAACATAAATCAGTTGAAATGGAGACTTATTTTTGAGAAACACACTCATGAACGTTTACTGTAGTCTTTGCCAACAAATGGGTAACAAAAATGTGAAGCCTTAGCTTAGCTGACATTCTCAGAGTTTTGCTTGAGAGCTGCTGCAATCTCCTTTCCCTTACGTAACAAACACAAGCCGTAGGAAAAGTAAAACTATGATTAAAAAAAAAAAAGTAATTAATTAATTCAGGAATCCAGCTTCCCTTCTGGACAACTGATCTCTGTAGCAAAATATGAAGTTGTAACCAAATTTCCTTCTCATGAAGACATTTCAAAGAGAAAACTCTTTCAGTTGGCCAAAGCAGGAATCTGGAGATTTCATTTACAACAGAGTCATGGCCAAGGGTAAATGCTAGGCAATCATTTTATATTACAGTCTTGAGCTGTTTAATGTTTGTTTGTTTTTTTCTTTCTGCATTTCTACATGTAAACACATAGAAAAACTCTCAATATAAATTTCTTTGCTGTTTATCACAAATGTGCATTTTTTAAAGTGTGAGAGTTCCTTTTCTGGCAGCTAATCATGTGTGTATTGCTGGTGACTCAATCTCACAGCACCTCACAAGCTGACAGTGCTGATTTCTTATTGACACGAGTGATGGCGTAGTAAGAATTAGTGGGGATACATTAAATGGAAGCAAACTGAGCTCTGGGAATCCCAAACCCATGGTCCATAATGGTCCAAAATGGATTTTCTGGAACAAGATGAGTTTATCTGAAAACATGATGCCCAGGTGTGCATTTGCTTTGTCACAACTTATTTAACTGAATTCTAACTGGATAAGCAATGTAGAGTGCTGACCATTAAAGTACTGATAATATTCTTTTGTTTCTAACAAGCGTAGGAAGCTATCGTGGAGGAACAGGAGAGCCGAAAAGAAGAAAATATTCACTTGACTCGGTTCCTGAGGGTTCTTGCTAACTTCTTAGCCCTATGCACGCTTGCTGGGAGTGGCTACCTCATATTTTTTGTTGTGAGAAGATCCCAGAAATTTGCCCTGGAAGGTCTGGAGAACTACGGGTGGTGGGAAAGAAATGAAGTTCGTGCTAGCACATTTCTAAAATAGATGTGGTTTGAAACTGTTCCTCTGCTCTGCATGTTGCCTTTTTTTTTTCTCTGCAAACTTATGTACTTGGAGTGTGGGTGGTAAATGTGTAGCAAAAGAACTCTTCTATTCTCTCTGCTTCCTGATTCATTAAAAGGAATATTCTTTGGTTTGTTCTTTCAATTGTTCCTTCGGATTTAATTTTCCTTTATGCCCTTAACCTTTCTTATTGGAGGGGCTCTTAAAACTGTTCTTCTAGACACTCTATGGTCTC
>JANHGO010005516.1:0-22927 GCA_024606505.1 Aquila spilogaster
ACTGAAAACATCAGTGTGTTATCAACATTCTTCACATACTGAACTCAAAACATAGCACTGTACCAGCTACTAGGAAGGCAGTTAACTCTATCCCAGCTGAAACCAGGACACATTTAGATGGACATTGAGATGTCATTTGCGGAAGAAAGAGAAGTCCAAAATAATCATGCCATTATAAAACAGGTATTGAAGCTTGGCTTTGTGAGTCTTTAATAAAAATGTTCATATTCTTTCTTGTGACATTGCCTATCCCTTACAGTTTTTTACCCAGTTTGTTAAAGTGGTGTTCAGTTTGGATTTTTCTCCCCGAGACTATATGGTTGTATGTTGTCCTATGCTTCCATAATTTTATGTTTTCCTAACTCCTAGTTTAAATTGGAGCCTCTGAATGAAAAGAATGCCAAACCTAAAACTGACAGTTAAATCCATTAAATTTCACCTGCTTGAAACTGAAACCATGATAAATTATGAATCTTATCTGACCTCAGCAAAAAAAACCAATAAATCAGACCAAGCAAACTAGAAATTTGTGGTTCATGCTCCTTAAAACAAACATACTGGGAAACTCTCACAAAGTTCCAGGTAGAGTCAGTGAAGTTCTGTACTCAGTTCTCCTCATGAGGCTTTTGCATACTGCATACTATATACTGTCTGAGTTAGATCTTTATCCTCAGCATCCTACAGCAATAGATCATATAAAGAGAAAATAAAACCTTCCCAAAATGATCAAAAAACATTTATGTTTATGCTATAATGATAGCATTGCTTAATTTCTTTTTACGTAAGAAAATCTAAATACCTCCATAACAGATAAGCATTTTGTTGCTACCATAACATTATTCAACCTGGAGGGTTACCGCTATTGCCTGCAAAACCCAACTATTTTTACTCATAGCCAAATCATTGGCATTTAATTATTAGGGAAACTTTTTGTTTCACCAGACAGACTTTATGTAGAATGAGATCTCCCAGGGCTTTGGTTTATATCTCATGGAAATATAAAATGTGCTTTGTGCTTTGATTCAAATACAATCCATGGCTTACAACACATATCACTGTTTAACAATGAATAATGTGATGGAAAAGATAAAATAATGTTCTCTAACCAATATCACTGAATTACCAGATAAGGAAGCAGTGATATATGAATCTTCCTTAATCTTATAGAAAACTACAGCTTGATAGAGAAGGATTACATGACACAAACATATTATCTGACATTTCTTTCTGGTTTATCATAAAATATTTGCCCCTCTTATACAGTAAGAGTTGAACCAACCTGGAGCTAAACAAGAATGGAAGGAATGAAAATATTTCCTTTACTTTCATGTTCAACACAGACATGAAAAGCAGAATGTCACTGAAACGCTTTAATTTAAACTTATTGGGGCATTGATACATGTCACAGCTTTAAGGATTGCATTGCCCATCAACAGAGGTATCAAATGCACACAAAATCTTTAATGGCACTCACTGAGATTCAGAAGTGTAAAAGAGTAAATCAATCAAAAATTTTTGTAACAAACAGTAAAACTAGAGAAGACCATTATATTCAAAAAAAAAATCAGATAGCTACTCCAGAGAAATCTTGTGTGTGTCCCCCACCCTTCATTTGTGAAGATAATCGATAAAAAACTATATTTCACATTTTCTATGCACTTGAACCATTTGTAGTTTAGAACTGTTCTCTATCTTCTCCTTAATTAATTTTACAGCTTGTAGTTTTTATAAGAGTTATAGTAAAAGATTCTGTTATTCTCATTATTCTGCTTGCTGGCATGAATAAGAAAATTAAGATGTTGCACATAAAATAACCCATTGTTAGGGGTAACTCCTCAACTTAGAATGGATAACTCCCATTCTTAGATTCAACTGTTTCTTCCAATAACCTCATGGGGAAGGAGGGGGGAAAAAAAGATTACCCATGAGAACAAGTGTAATTTTCAATTGCCAAAAAAGTCTAAACTGAAGTTCACGCTACATGCATTGTGGGAAATTATGGGAAATAAAACTACTTGTGTGATTTATCAATATGCCCACGAGAATGCAGAAAAAAGCTTCCACTCTCATGCAGTCTCCATTAAATAATCATTACAGCTGTGTAAAATTGTGAATGTTCTCTACTGTGTTTCCAATAGGGCAGAGAATAATTCACCTATAGATTTAGATGGTTTATTTGAAAAGTACTTTTTTTAAATGATTAACCAGATTTATAGGTAGCCAGGTAACACTAATGAAGAATTTGTTTATTGATGATAAACTCTTGCCTTTTAAATCCCTTCAATATATTCACCCGACTTTGAAGAGTTGTGCTTTTCCAGAATATTAATAACTGTTCTTCTTATTACTTAGAAAGGCAAAGACAAAGATAAAATTACGTTATATTGTGTCATTTCTAATTCCAACATGTCAGAAATACATCATCATGGACTTCATACTGCTCAAATATTAATCAATGAATGGCAGAACTGTTGCCTACAGTGCCCTAGAAAACAGAACACAGGATGAAATTCAAGAGCTTTAAGCATATTCCCAGTTTAAAGTGTCTGTCTATGCATATGTATTCATTTCTATTAAAAAATCGAGGAAAAAAGCCATAGAGTACAGAACAGATCATCTACTAATGCCACCACCATGTTTGTGTGTTATGTCTTTTCCTGACCTTGGCTGTGGGATTGGTCTGAATATTCACACCAGTGTCAGATGGTATAACAGGGGACTTCCTATAAATGCGGGGACGTATAATTAAGTTGACTCTTAGTAAATCTTAGATTCAGGTAGTTTGTCATACCTCTTATATGGTATCTTGGGCCTCTGCAATCCCTACTATAAGCTCCTCAAGTGCTCTTTTATGTATAACATCTGGAACGAAGAAACCTCTTCTCTGTTGGCTCTTAGGCACTACTGTAACAGGAATAATAAAAATAATATATTACAAATGAGGTATCAGCTGTGCTGGTGAGGCATTTAGTGCCTGTGGAAGTAAGGTAAAGAACACATCATCCAAGCCAATCTTTTCACTGAAGTCAATGAACAAATCTGATTTAAAAAAAAATGCATTTTGTAACGTGTAATGTATGCCTGTTTTGATGGAACAGGGCACTGCCAAGGCAAGAATAACACAGAATCAAGTACAATAGCACTACAGCAAGCACTTTGTGCCAGCATATAAAAGCATTCAACAGTAGCTATTTAGTCATAACCACAGTGGCACCAAAAAAGCCAGATTGCACTTTCCATAACTGTGTGCCCAAAAGCATGATCGCCTTTAAAGAAACACATTGCAACTCTGTAAGAACTAACCTGTCCAGGGCATGTGAAACCCAGATGCAGAGGCAATCATTATAAGGGATTCTGCTTGTAGCTGTAGCTGAAGCTATATTAAATCCCATCAACACATTTTAAAGAAAAAAAAAAAGGACTAGTATTTTCATTGTAAATTAATGGTAATCTTCTATTCTTGATGCATCTAAAATTGCCATGACAGTCAAGGAAGCTATTAAGGAGGCCTAGCTATAATGATGGGTGAGTGATTAAGGCACTTTGAACACTTCTCTGCCAGGAGAAAGAGACCTGGCTTCAGTCACTCTACCTATAAATGTGATTTGAACCTGGGTCTTCCAAACGTGAGAAGACTGTGCTCTATGCTACTGACTGAGCTTAAAAGACAGGTACATTTTCTGTGGAAAGGCAGATCAGATTGGGTACCTCTAGGTAAGAGCTTGTAATTTAAAAGCAGAGATAAGCTCCTAAATCCCTGAGGATGGAGTTTAAGCCACAAAGCCATACCCCAGGATTTCTACATTAGCTGCAATGGTTAGCTACATTGTACTGTGTATTTTTAGGTATTGAACTTTGATTGCCTTGCATTGCATGGTGAACCCAAAGCAAAAACCTGCTTTCCAGTAAACTGCAGGGTTCCTACAATTCTTTGCATTATACTGTTAAGTCTTCATGTGTGTCTTACTCTGACACTGTCTAAAGATGAGCTCACTAGAAGAACATTTTTCTCTTGCAATGTTTAAAAAAAATTACTTTTAACTCATTTGAAACAAAGAAAATTCATCATGTGCTGAATTATGGAGAAAAAGATAGGGTTTTTTTGCCAGAACCTATTTTCAAAACCAGAATTCCCACTTGTACTGGTTTTGGTGAGGATAGAGTTAATTTTCTTTGTAGTAGCTCATATGGTGCTACGTTTTGGATTTATGGCCAGAACACTGTTGATAACACACCAATGTTTTCGTTATTGCTGAGCAGAGTTTACAGAGTGTCAAGATCTTTTCTGTTTCTCATGCTACCCTGCCACCTAGTAGACTGGGGGTGCATAAGAAGTTGGGAGGGGACACAGCTGGGACAGCTGACCCCAACTGACCAAAGGGATATTCCAGACCATAGGACGTCATGCTCAGCATAGAAAGCTGGGGAAAGAAGAAGGAAGCGGGGAGTATGTTCGGCGTGATGGTGTTTGTCTTCCGAAGTAACCATTACATGTGATGGAGCCCTGCTTTCCTGGAGATGGCTGAACACCTGCCTGCCCATGGGAAGTGGTGAATGAATTCCTTATTTTGCTTTGTTTGCGCACACAGCTTTTGCTTGTCCTGCTAAACTTTTAGCCTTCTGAATCTCTCCCCCATCCCTCTGGGGAAGAGTGAGAGAGCAGCTGTGTGGGGCTGAGCTGCCCACCAGGGTTAAACCACAACAGCTACAGAAACATTAGAAGATAAACTTGAAAACATTCCTTCCTGCAGTGGGTTGACATTGAACAGATGCCCACCCAGCCGCTCTCTCACTCTTCCTCACCAACACAACAGGGGAGAAAATAAGATGAAAAAGCTCAGGGGTTGAGATAAAGACTGGAGGGAAATTAATTTGATGCCAACTAAAATAGATTTGGGTAGCAAGAAACAAAAATAAAAAATAAAACAATACTTTTCTCCCGGCACCCTTCTTACCACGCTCAACTTCATGCCTGCATTCGTGACTCTTCAACCTCTTCCCCTCCTGAGCAGTGCAGGAGAATGGGGAATGGGGAGTTGTGGTTACTCCATAATAGCTGCTCTTTGCCGCTTCTTCCCTCTCACACTTTTCTCCTGCTCTAGCATGGCTCCTTCCACGAGCTGCAGTTCTTCAGGATAAACCTGCTCCTCCACCGTGGTCTCTGCAGGGGCTGCAGGGCACTCTCTGCTCTAGACGCTGAAGCATCTCCTCCCCTTCCTACTCTGACCTTGATATCTCCATGGCTGTTTCCCATTTTCTCACTCCTCTCTCAGAGCTGCTGCACAGCTGGTTTTACCCTTTCTTAAATATATTTCCCCTGAGGTGCCGCCACCTTGGCCGCGGGGCTGAGCGGTGCCCCGGGGCGGGCGGGTTGGATCCGGCTGGAACCGGCTGTGTCCGGCACGGGGCAGCCCCGGCCGCTCCTCACAGAGGCCGCCCGCCCCGCAGCCCCTGTCGCCAGCACCTGGGCGCCTGCACCCAGCACACTTCCCTAGGTAAGTTTACCAATTAGGGGTCCTTGGTTTCACCACATTACTCACACAGTAAAAGCCAGGAATGCTATTAAATACCACTGTGATTCAAGATTGTTTGCTAGTTAAGTGATAATTGTTCACCTTTTTTAAAATGAGTGTAATTTCAAATTTCATGGATTCAAACTGAAATTGAAGAGCACGGCTAAAATTCAGTGCATGTATGAATTCATATTTACAACAATATTTTAATGAATAGTATTAATCCAAAAAGTTTCAGCTTTATGAGGAAACCCTTTGAACACAATTTTAAAAGCGATTTTATAGAATAAAAGAGATTCTTAAGGAAATATTTAATCCCACCTCGTACCCCGTGATTCTCTTGAGTAATATCTGAGGTTCCATTCTGGATGTGGCAGCTAGCTCCCAAACATTCACAATGGCTTTCAGAAGAAGAGCCACAAATGACTGACACGTGCTATCACAGATACACATATTCACAAAATACCTTCTTCCCCAAACAGAGCAGCTGCAGCCCTCCGGCTCTAAAACACTGAACCTTTATCTGGATGGCTTTCAGGAGGCTCAATTAGAATAGAAAGAGCTATCACAGACCACTCAATTCACATGTACTATCAATCAGATTAAAGAAAAAGGAATAAGAAAACAGAATATAAAATCAGCCCCATGGGGTTGGGCTAGACAGGTTCCTAAAAATGACACTAAAAAAAACCCTAGTAGTATTCAAGGTCAAAAAGCATTTGTAGTTTGTACTCATGCAAGCAAGTTTATCTTTTTTTCTATATTTTTCTGCTTTGAGCATATTAAAGTAAAATATTTTCACACTTGTTGAACACTGAACAGATGCTGATACCCTTATTCACTCGTGAGATACAGACCTATGTTCTAAAATAGTTCTCAGCAGCACTGGGATTTGTGGACAAAACCATGACTTGAGATAAGCGTGGGTATCAAAATCCAGCCTGCAAATGTCTTTAAACTCTTTTTTTGTTCTCTTCTAATTTTGTCATTTAAGAGAAAAATCCATAAGCACACCCTTCATTCAACTAATGCTAAAAGTAGCATGCTATCTCCAAAAGGGGGAGATGGGAGAGTTAAAATGGTTCCATATAGAGGAGCTTATTCAAAACAGAATTGTAAATGCCTCCTTTTCTCAGAATAGTAAATTTAGGTAATCTTTATTTGTGTTATTCTGTATGCAAAAGGGTATGTATCAAGTTACCTTGCAGTATGAGCTTCTTATGTGAAAATGATAGGGATGTGCATAATAAAATAAAAGAAATACTGGCAGATGAGGAGAGTCTTTTTAAATACTTTTTTTTCTGTGATGCTGATATATAGTGGACTTTAGCAAGCAGCAGGTGTTTTCTTATCTTTCCAGGATAATCAGTAAATTGCTTGCATTGTGTATCTGTCAGCTTTGCCATGACCCTTTCAGTGTCTGTTGCAATTTCATACACTCTGGGGGTCTTTAGTGTAGTTCAGTCTCCTGACAGCTATTACAACCTCTTCTCATCACCTCTACTTCTGCAGTTTTCAAAAACATGGAAGTCAGACCTTTTATTTAAACACAATTCCCTTTAGGAGATTTAATATTTTTTCTTAGGAAGATTAGAAATTTTACTGGCAAAGTCTAGTGCATCATTTTGGTTTGGGGTTTGTTTGCGTATTTTTTTTATGTTGCAGAACTATTATGACATTCTAACTAAAGGTGTTCCTTTCTTCTAGCAAAAGAAACAACACAAGGCTAGGAGCACAGCAGTGCTAAGTGCTCATATGTTTTGGGATGCTGAAGAGTAAGAGAAGAATTACACTCCCTTGCAGGGGAGAAGAGCCTTCCATGTAAATTCACATCTTTGCTTCACAACAGGTCCAGGCTAGAAGTGCCCAGATTCAATGCTTCCTGACCAAGGAAGCCCTGAGCAACTTGACCTAACACCAACCCTAACACAGGGTGGGACTATAGGTCACATACAATCTAGGCCAGTCTATGATTCCGTTTTTTGCTCTCCAGAGATACCATCCCTTTCACTCCTGAAATCTTACCCCTGACCTGCTTTGACCTGCAGGCCCTTCACACTTCCCAGCCTGGAGCCACCTTTCTTCATCCTTTCAGCCCAAAATGTCTCCCACACTAGCGTTAGCTCATTCACTTTCACCAGACCAATCTATTCGCCCTATCTTAAAACCTTCACATTTCTCTTACTTCTATGCCAAATTCTTTCATCCAGTTTTTAGTTAATTCTTTAAAGCTTTATTTTAATGTTGTAGTCTTCTAATTCTAAAAGGAGATGTAGCATAGAAATAAGTGTGTGTATGTTTTTGTGTGTGTATGTGCAAGGGGGAATCGGTCACTTTTTCTGGATGCAGAAAAGAGAAGGCATCGATCAGCCTTCCTATGAGAAATGACCGACTTTCAGGTTTTACGGGGTCATAGTGATTATTTGCTACTCAATAACATCACTATTTACACCGAAATAAAACCTGACTTGGCAAAGCTTTGGGAGGGAGGTGACTGAATGTTTTACTACAAAGCCAGGATCAGCTGACTCTCAAATAGATGATGGGAGCCTGGATTACTGCGAAGCTACTTTCTCCTATAGAGTATTCCCTTGGCTTCAACAGGGTTATAAAAGAAAAAAAAAAAAAAAAAGAAAAAGAAAAAACAAAACAAAACAAAACAAACCACAAACAAACAAACAAAACCACCTGGCTTAAGCAGAAATTAAGAAAATATATGTAAACAGTTCAGTCATGTATGAGTTTCTCTTTTATTGGAACACACATGATTATACCACATCTGTGTTTTTTTGGAAAAGTCATAAAAAGCTTACAAAGGGAAAAGTAATAGAGTTTGAAGTGTTAGTGGTCAGCAAATATATCTTCAATTTTGAATTCAGAGATGAGACATTATGCTATAGATTTTCTCTGTGTACTTCAAATTGAAACATAACTACTTATTGAAAAGACACATTGTGAGGTTAATTACAATGAGCTGACTTGGGTTTTCATTGAAAAAAAAAATTCTTGTAACAAATTTTTATCTCTTTTTCTTTCTTTTTCACAGAAAAATCTAAAACACCCACTTAAAAGGATTATTTATGGTTTGATGTGGTATCTTTTCTCTAAGAATTGTTATTAAAAGCTATTTTTAATGACCAAGTGGTTTTATTAGACCTAGATTGAGGGAAAAATTATTAACTATTCATAATCATATTTTTTTAATAAAATGACTGAGTATATTATAGAGAACCAATACAGGAAAGGAGAAATATTTTCACAAAGGCTATCCCTTTTAAAAAGTATTAATGTGCAACTTCCCAGCAACTCTTTCTATTGCTTCAAACAATCATATCACAACCAGAAATCTTCTAATCAATATCTAAATAATTTTGCTATAATAAACTGCAGCACATGGATGGCAAGATTAGACTAAACATCCAGCTAAACATTCTTAAGGCTAATCATTCATCCCTATAACAGTTTATGTCTAATAATAAAATCTACATTGTTCACATGTGATTTACAGGATCTGAAGGAGCAAATGGTTGAGTGCATATTACTTGGGTAACTGAAGGGTTATAGCTGTTACTGTGAATAAGTTTCTGTCTGTCTGGGCTATAATGTATGCCATTAAATTAAATAATGACAAAACCTAAAACTGGAAATAGTTTTGAGGTATGTGGGATTATAAATACATGATATCTGATTATTGTTTTAAATTTTATTGGCTACAGAAGATTAATGGCCATATCCAACAAAGCCAAATGGTATAGCTATTAATGCAGGAGACTTACATTCACAATCAGAAGATCTGCATCTGCCTGTATTTTTCACCCAACGACAGACAACATGGAGTTGGGTGTAAAGTGATAACAAATTCTTTTGAAAAGTGAGTTCCCACTCTGATAAAGGGGTAACCGCTGAATTGGAAGAAAAGCAGTATTTTTTCTTCCTTTCCTAGTCTATTTCCAGTCATCTTCTTAGCTTTCACTATGAAGCACCCCATTCCTTCCTTTCAGCCTATTAGCCCTAATTCAGTTTTTACTTTTTAGTTTTGAACGCCATTCTGACTCCACCTCCACTGCCCACAAGGTCTGAGATGAAAGCCAGCAGAACAGGTACTCTTATCATTTTTGCTGCAGAAACCAGAGCAAGGATGGTTCAGTTACCAGGGCATTAGCCTGCTCTACTCTGAACTCTCTAAAGCCATGTCAAGATGACAGCACAAATACACTTTTCTGACTGCCCTGTCATCCTGGTAGGGTGGATGCTCAGACTGAAGGAACTGTTGTAGCATACCACTCTTCTCTTCCAGCCCTTATGTTGGCTTTTCTTTCCTATATGGGACAGCGGGATGTAATTGCAGTGAGAGTGTGGGGCTGTGCACCTGTACCCCGAGAGGGGCTCATGAGGGGCACTCACCTGAGAAAGCCAGTTCTTTCTAGATTTCTGCAGATCCTCAGGCATAAATTGGGCTTTGTTCCTGACTGACTTTGAAATGTGTGTCTTATTTCTAGAAGGAGTTACATCCCCTGGATCTTCAGTGTGAAAGGACACTTTAAAACATCCAGATGGAAAGAAAGAATCTAGGGGTACGTAGCAAGTGTGATGCTATGTGTGATTCAATTTAGATTGAATAATAAATATTCTCTTTTCAAACTTCAGCCCTTGCAAACACATATGACTTCTGCAGTGTTTTTCATGTACATTTTTCTAATAAATTAGGATGAATTAGTAAATTAAGATGGACTAAGCAAAGTAATTTTAAAAGTATCTTCATACGTTTTTGTGTGCATTCCTAAGACAGAAATGCACTGAAGTGTTAATGCTTTAGTGTATGTTTGTTGATAGTTTTTCAGAGCACATTTTGCCACTGGTAAATTATTTTTATTACTTCTTAAATAAGTAATTTGTAGAGGTACTTTTTAGATGAACTTTTCATTCAAATGTCTTACAGTCTTCAAAAAAGCAAGAAATTGTTTCTTGCATTTCATATTTTTCAAGGGGAAGATCCTCTCCAAAGCAGGTGTGCATTGGAGTATCCAAGTTTTTGGACATTCATCATCCTAAGATCATGAATCTTGTAAGTAGTTGTTGTCCCAGGCAACTTTCAGTATTTTCCTTCAGTAAATAAAAGGACTAATTAAATTATGCAGAGGGCTCAAATCATAGAAATATATTTCTTTCTGAAATTCTGATTTGTAGTTCTAACAGTTCCACTATGTTTCTCACTGAGGTGCTTTACAGCTTTGTGTGTCCTCAACACAGCAAAGATTTTCCTGGCACCATCAAACTTCGACATCTTTTCAAACCTCACCCTTCATTTTTGACAAAAATTTCTTCTTTCAATAAATTCAGGATGCAGTTATTATATTGGTATTAAGTTTCTCATTTTGTTTCACTTATGTAAACAAAACATTTGCATGACTATTTGAATAAAATTATAAACAGAATTTCTTACACTGAAATGTTTTCCCAATCTCTTGTAAATCATCTGAATATTTGACATAAGCTACTGGAAAGCACACCTTTCCTTTTTAAAAATATAGGACAAGACATCTCAGGCTCTCATTTGCTCTCAGGGAAATGATCAAATATTTTTGAGATGACAAGCAGAGATAACAATGGAAAGTAATTACAATTCACATCTTTAAAATATTATTTAAAATATTATTTGAAATACCAGATAATTATTTTTCTTTCTGAGGTACCCTTTCTTTTCCTCTTTTGCTGAAACAAAAGCTAGCTGAAACTACAATGGTGCTGTAATTTATAACCACGGCTGGATCATTAGGCAAAAAGATTGCCTTGATGAATTCTTACAGGCAGTGAAGTAGTCCCCAATTACTCCTAGAACCTGTTTTATTCCACCTAAATGAGCAGATTTTTTTAAAAAAGTCTACTACTACTTTTTTTTCCTGAACATTAAGCATCTGGTTATGGAAGCAGTTGAGACATCAATGCCTTGCAAATGGTGCAACTGGTCATCTAGAACACATTCAGGTGAGAGGTATCTGTTACATATGCTTGTGGAGATTAAAACCTTTGTCTACTAGAGTCCAGATTTGGCATTTTAATTACACAATTGAAGCATGGACACAAACAGCAGCATTTCTTAAACACACTATTTTTTAAAAGGCTATAAAATGTTCAAAAGACAAAACTCACAGCCAATGTTATTGAATTTTTTTTTGAGAAAGATAATTATTTTAGAACAAATCTGGTCTACTAAGAAGTTATATCAAGGTGTTATACCACATGCAGTGGTTGTTCCTCTAATAATCCATTTTTATTCTATTGGAGACTAATTTTTAAATAAAAAGTATCTCCTGAAACAAAATTGTTTTTTATTTCATCGAAGTTTCAAACCCTCCATTATAAACTGATTTTTGTTATATCATGTGGTACCATTAGAGGATTCTCTTGGAACAGAATTGTTGAATTAGGTACAATCCCTTTGTACTCTTGGGATAACCTGCTAACATTGTACAACCATGAAATTATAAAGCTTCATAAGACATGAATAATAGGTATGTTCTATTTCTGCACAAATACTTTTAGCTGAAGAAAAATTTACTTCTCTATGTGACTTGACTCAATGCAAATAAATTGTACTCTGCTAAGATGTATGTGCAGTCCTCATGATTTATTCCTGTACTTGACTAGCATCTTTTTTCTTAATCTCTAATATCTATTAAAATAACTGAGACTTAGTTCATTCCCCTAAGAACTCTGTGTAAAGGGATGTACAGACCAGAAATGGAAAAGCCTTGGCAAGAGAAGCTGGTATATATCTTAATCCTCCAGCTCCCACACAGGGAACTGTAAATACCTAAGAATATGCATGCGATCAAAAACTAACTGCACAGGCTAGGAGGTAGCCTTGAGGTAAAGCAAGACTTTTAGCATCTCATTACCTATCTCATAGGGAAATAATAGTGCATTCTTCCCATTTACACCTTAAAGTCTTCTTAAAATCATTTGAGACTCGAGGTCTTGGATCCAGCTGCTGTTACCAAGCAAGAATAGTTCGTCTGACACTTTGCTGACAGAGGCCAAAAGATGCTCGGTAGACAGAGAAAATGTGAAGGCAAAGGACCATCACAGGGATTCCCTGGCCTCCTGACAGCTTTCAGAGTTCAGAGTTCTTGGAGGCAGTCCCTGTAATTGTTCTCCAGCAGAACAAGCGTTTTACTTTTTGGAGGAATGAAAGGGAGAAAAGCTTCCTAAGAGGAAATTTGTAGAGATAGTTCCCATTTTGCGTTGTTCTCTCAATTCCCCCTCACAATAGAGAAGATTTGTCCCCACATTTCCCAAATACCTCAAACCTGAAAGCAGATAATAACTAAAGTTTTCGTCACATTGTTTTTCCATTATCATAAGGGAAAATTTTAGTGATGCGTGATACATTTCAAGCTATGCAATTATAGCAACTCTACCTTCCTAAATCCATTACCTCCTCCAAAGTGCTGCTTAGCTCTTTTAAGGTGGATAAATGCATTTAGTGATTTTAGGTATGTTCATTAGGATTTGAAATCACAGAAATTGCACAACTGTCATCAATTTTAAAACAGGAAAAATTGGACCAATTATTTAATAAGGCTATATGTTTAGATGCTTAGAAAAGTCTACTGTGGAATCTAATTCACTGAAATGCTGAGAAGAGTGGGAATAAATGACACAGCACAGACAGAATTAATATCCCAAAACAGATGTTCAACAAGTCTTTGTCTATCTTTGGTTTTTGCCACATCAAGAATTCAAAACTGGTATGCAGATTTTTCTATAACAGAATCTCACTTGTGCATAAAATAACTCTTTAATATACTTTTTACTCAACAACATTGTTATATATTGAAGGATAGATGAATCATCTCATTGCTGCTCAGTGTTTGGCATCATTTTTTTGGTTATACTCCAAGTTGCATGTCAGATAATATATCAAGAAAATTCTCGATCTAATATTCCTGTAAAACCTGCATTAGGTTTTAGTCCAAACAAAATCCAATGGATTTACCTGGACTAGTTCCAACAGCATTTTTGGATTTGTCTGATCTTAAGTTAGTGCAAGAGCTAGACAAGTTAGCCTTTAATTTGCTTCGGATAATCATAGCCAGTTCATCTGTAAGTACTGGCAATCCCACAGGAGGTAGTTGTCATTCTTAAGACCTCAAAGAAAGGGATAAATGGAATATGGAAGGAGTGTGTAATGCAACTTGGTATGCTCTGGCTTATAACAAAAGAAGGAGGAATCAAACTTCTCATTCTCAAAAAATCTTCTCTAACCAGAAACCCTGTAATGTGAAGTAAGGAACACCCACACACCTTGGTATAACCATAGTAAGTCTCAATGGGATATAGAGACCCTCTGGAGCAAGTAAAAGGGAGAGAATTACAGCCCAACCAGACCAGTACATTGACTCCCACTACTGAGCAAACGCAGGCTAAAATAAGTGTGTTTCTATCAAGCTCTCTAAAGCAATGGTTCTTTAATAAGCAATAATAACCTTCCGAATACTAGTAACATAGGAGTCAGTCTCAAGATGGTTTATCAACAATCCAACAGTGCCATCTATCAGACTTCATTAGAATTATAGTTTTCCATATGACAACATGAATGTGTCATTTTCTAATGCTAAACAATTGCAAGTTTTGAAGTAGAGAAAGTGTACAAAAGACTAAACACTAATCATTCATACATTAATGCATGCAGAGTTCTAGCTAATCGTAAAGCTAACAGGATGGGGGGGAAAAAAAGAAGAAAAAAAAAGGCAAGTTACTTTATCTTTTAAAAAATGTTACATCTATTTCTTAGGGAGCATCAGTTAAATTCTTTTCCAGCAAATCGTTTATCTTTTCTTCTCATGTGATTGTCAAGTGATTTTCTGGAGTTAGAAGTTTGAAATCCTCTCTAAAACTTACCATCTAGCAGTCTTACAAATATAGTCTGTATAATCTAAATGTTCCATGAACACAATTATTTTTTAAACTTAGTATCTGAAAAATTATCATTAGCAAAAAACGTGTCTTCTCCTGAAAAGTCAACAGATGGGATAGATAAAAGGTATCCCACCATAAAAGTCTCAAAACTCATGTAGAATGACTTAGAACTTCAGAAGTACAAGACAGCTATGTTATACTTGACTTTCAATTTAACATGTCAGTTTTAGTTTCCTCTTCCTTCAATGAATAAAACTACATTGTGTAAACTTAAAAGTAATCTAAATAAAGGAAATGTGCAGGTGAGTCAGAGGACAGGCAATACTCCCAACACATAAAGCTCGGGTAGGGAGAGGCAGATGTCACCTGTAAAATTAAATAAAATTGTTCCTTCTTAAAATACATCAGGGAATGGTGCAATGGTACTTTTCAGAAGTCTAGTGGAACTGCTTTCTCTTAACCCAGACTTGGAACAGACCCATTGTCGCTGTGTAGCAGTGAACACAAAAGATGGTAAAAATCACCTCTTTAATAAGTACCTAAGTTCTATGGTAGCTCAAGGGAAAAGTGGGTAGATTTCACTTCTCTTGACTATATCTATACAACTTGCAACTAGTTGCAACTGTACGGTACTGTACAAGGATGGTCCTATCCCCAGACCAGTAAGTAGCACAGATTCATCACAAAAAGATACGCAGATGTAAGTCCTTCTATGATGAAGTGGGACTGAAAATCAGATGTTTCTGCTCTTGAATTTATAGGATGAGTTTTATTCCAGCCCATAGATATCAATGAGCAAATCAGATTAAATACTACTCGATAAGTTCTATGAAATTCATTACATAAATTATTCAGTAATATTTTTCTTACTTTTGCCAAATTTATAGGGATAGAAGAACAATTAGTAAATTATTCAGAGATAGATGAATCTCTCTTCCAGTCCGTTTGCACTAAAACATTCTAGATTATATGCGGAATATTATATTATTTAGCAAAATATCCAAAGTTATTTGTAAATTAAACTAACATCTGAAATTTTTGATGAATCATGTATGTTTAAATTGACAGCATTATAAAGAAGATTCCCTGCAGTTCTAAATGTCAAGATTAGCAGAATAGAAATCCTTCTTTTACAATGAGTGGGAAAATTAATTCTGTCATTAAATCTTAAATAATTAATTGCGTCTTCTGTTCTTTGCTGGACAATCTCAGTAGGAAGATCTGTCTTGAAATGTCTACTGGCTGGCCTTAACTTGGACACCTAATTTTTAGACATCTAATACCGGGTGAGACAAATTTCATCAGATACTTTGGAATCACTGAGCTGCACAAACTTATAGTTAAATCAATAGACTTCATGATGAATAATTTAATAGTATCTTAAAAATCCATATAAAGTGGGATTTTCAAAAGCCCACAGTATTGGCCTAACTTTGCCCCCATTACAGTCAATAGGAGTTTTAATCACTGACTTATGGGAGCACTAAAGAAGCAGAAAGGGTGTAATTTGAAAGCATCCGGTGTGGCAAACTTAGCAACATCAGCTCAGGACCAAGTACTTTTAAAAGTCTTACCCTAAACTTAAATATGTTCATAGCTATTTCCATGTATTTACAAAGTATGAAAGCGAGTAGCATAGCTAAAACTACTTTGGATCCATTTGTTTACTTTGAACTGTTTGAGAGAGATATAAGCTAAATAAGAAAGCAGTGATTCTTTTTCCCCAATAACAACGCCTATTCAAGAAACTGTTTGCTAGACAACCCTTAAAATCTCCCTCAACATTGTATTTCACTATTTTAGCTGATACTAGAGCTTAAATCTTGTAGACTAAATCCAGGCAACACACGTGTGCTTTAATGCTAGTTTAACAGCATGTGAGCCTGTATTCAGAGCAGAAAGGACTATACAAATTGCCTCTTCCACAGATAATTCCTACCGGGGCAAGACTAATGTATCTGAGATGAAGGACAATGGGGTCACAGAAGGTATTGTTAAATCCAACAAATACATTTTGATCAGATACATTTTCTGCTACAGCTGGAAATGTTCATGAATTCTACCATATATTTTTGTCATTTCTACCATATTCTATCATATGACATGTTCCATCATAATGAGCATGAATTCTGTCATCTTTGGGGAGACCACAACATGGGCATTCAAACTCTACCCTTAAAATTCCTCTATTCAAATTTAGCACAATAGGCATGTATCTAGCTACAATATATAACCAGAAATGGACCTTCTGTGTTAGCCTGTCTTCAGAAAAAAAAAAAGAAAATCTGCAGCAGCGATTGATAAAAGGGGAGCACTCTTTTAAACGATCTAAATGAAAAATTCCTCTGCAAATGCAAATATGCAACTACAGTTCTAGCACAGTGTAACAGTCCCCTGTTTATAACCAAACACATTGACATTCAATAAATAGTGCTGCATAAAATTTCATCTCCCTGTGGGGAAAATTTAAACTTATTTTATTATTCCTTTGGAATATTTTAAATGAGAAAAAAATGAAGATAAACTGCAGTTGACCCTAGGCATTATAAATGCCATTAAAGCTCTCGCTCTGTTAGGCCCATCTGTTGCTTTTCAGGCCAGCTATTCATTAACCTTATTAGCACCAGCCCCTATAGCCTTGAGTTGACATTTCCCTGGTTAATATGGAAAGCCCATTTCCTAGCACACATGAAGAAGCTGATTAAAGAATTTGTATGAATTGTCTAATAGATGCGGTAGGATAGAGAAACAACTGATCTGTTTCTCCAGATCCAATGTGAAATTCCTTTCTGTGGGCAAGTCCCCCTTTCTAGGGGACTGCAGTGTTCTTATATATTAATATGTAGCTTTGCACAGCTACTCTCCTAATCAAATCAGCAGAAAATCAGTCTTCTTGGCATCAGTAATAATCTCTATCTGTTGCAGCAATATAAATCCAACTGGTATACTATCAGATTTTGTACTACGTTTACTGATGAGCTGAAAAAACAACAGCAAATGTATTCATTCAGCTGATATACCCAGCAGCTTAAAATGATGTGAATACATAAACAGTTTATCATGTTTAACCCATTGATATGAAGTCACAATAAAATGAATTGTTTGGTATTTAATCCCAGTGCTTCTTCATGCTGGGCATTCATGCAATTTTTTACTCCCACAGAGAATATTGTGAGCAATTAAATTTGCAGAATGAGTTTAAAGGAAGTGTTTTTCTCTCTCCATTTTAGATTAGGTATTGCAAGCATAAACAAAATTCTCTATATTTCTAAACTGCACACACTAAAACAAAAGTTTCAGAAAGCACACAATATGAATTCTTTCCATGTCATTGATTTGGTGGCAACAGCTGACATTATTTCACACACTAAAAAGAAATTATGAACTCTTTTTTTGTCAAGAGGTTAATTTTTTGGGGAAAAACCCAAGAGTGAAAGAAAACGAACTACTGGTTTAAAGTAGACAGGGACAGTTCAGCAGCCTCTCAGCATCCCTTTGGCACTTCTGATTCTTCTTGTATCTGTGGCAATACAAGGTAATTTCCAGATAATTTTTTCCCATAAGTGGAATGTCAGGATAATTTATAGAGGTGCCCTATTCTTCCTGACCGGTTTATTTAGTTAGGAGTAAGCCTTTTAGGATTTTAAGGCTAAAATTAAGACTGTCCTTCCTAAAACCACCCAATTCAGCAGTTCAGCAATGTAATTAATTAAAAATAAGATCTGACCTACAGAAACGACTGCAATTACTGTAGGTTGAATGTACTGGAAAACATACAGATGCCCAAATCTCTTTTACTTCAAGGATGTATTCATCAAGTATTCTACCTCTGTTAATCATTGTGTGTCTTTTCTTGTGAAGTTATCTGTCTCTACCACGTCGGTCCTAAGCCTGTGTAAGACACAGCCTCTCTTTTCACATTTGAATCTTTTTCAACCATCAATAGCCCATTGATACCAACAGCATTAACTGATACGGGGTGGTGTGGGGGGATGGGACAGGACACACAACAACAATAGTCATAAATGGTATAGATCTTATCCAGAACCCAGTGAAATCAATGGAAAGACTTGCAGAAACTTTGTGTGGTTTTGGAGTATATGGTGTCCACTGAGTGTCTCAGATAAGGGCATGTGTCACTGATAATGTTACCTGTGTACACCTCCTCCTGCTATCATCACTAGGATAATCTCTCTCAGCTCAGTGTCTTGACTTATACACACCTGAGGACTGAGCCTGCACCTTTATTCCCTCAAAGAAATGCTGCTATTTACAAGTGTTAAGTAATCAAAATGTCACATCACAGGAGCTATTTAAAAATGGTGCTTTAACACAAATAAGGAAAAGCAGCTTCTACTGGAATTTCTACTAATAATGGATAAATCTTAAAGCTGCAGTTCAAGTTTGATAAGCACCTCAAAGTTTGGATGCCTATCTGAAAGTTATTGACTAAAAAATCTGAATGGTTTGCATCTGCTCACTTTAGCTGGGAAGTTTAGGAAAAGAACCTGTTTCTTGAGGCATGGCTAATAGATACAACTGAGGACACTCAAAGATAATCATTAGGTATAAGGTCCGAAAAAAGAAAAAGAAGAACAATAACTAAATTTCTTCAGACCTCAGAAACATATTTACTTCAGATTTGATTCAGGAAAGAGATTAAAAAATGGATTTACTCTTATTTTATTTATGGCATCACTTACAGTTGTTAATATTAGTTTAGTTGTTAATATTATTTTAGTTGTTAATATTAAAAAAAACCCCTACAACATGTTAAAAAACTTGCTTAGCATTTCAGTGAGACAGAGGGAGATGAAAAGAACAGTTTCTGTCTGCTCCTCTGCCTTCAATCCTCTGCTATGTACTGAGCTACAAGCTGAAGCTCTGCAATAGAAAAACTTTCCCAGTTCTGGTGCAACAGATGTTTTTGCAAGTGCTTCGACTCCCAGAGAAGCAAGGCTGGAGATAACTATATAAACTCCCTCATCCTAACAGAACAGCACATTACCCAGCAATCACGAAACAGCCTTTATGTGAGATTTCATGTAAAAATATAAGGCACCAAAAAAAGAAGTTTCACACCTAGGAAGTTACTGTCTTTTTCTTGATGTAATTATTTCTTTTTTTCCTGCATATTTCTTTTTTCCATGCAGCTCTTCCATCTTATGCAGCTGTGACAGTACGTTTATCAATTTGCTAGCCTGAAGTTTGTGCTTTCCCTTAACTTGCATAATGCTACCTCACAATTCAGTTCCTAATTCAAAACAAGATTTCTGTTACAAAGCCCTGCACATACAGAAGAAAAGGCTCTGTACCTCATCCTTTATAACTGAACAAAGGTAAAATGTAGAAAGTGAGAAAAATAGACATTCCTATTCCTGCTTTTAGATGAAATTTTCGTGTTCTTCTGCAGTCCTTTGTTCTCCATCAGATTGAGACCAAGCACAAAATACCATCCAAGCAATTCCTGTTATTGCTGTTAAGAATTACCTAGGTAAGTATTAAAGAAGAATATTACATGGGGCTTTTTTTCCTAGACAATTAGAAGAATAAGTAATCTGCTAATTTCTACCAATAAATGAAAGAAAAACATGGACGTCAAGGTTCCATTTCAAAACAATTGTTCACCTAGTTTTGACTCTACTGGAATGTAGATATTTTCTTTGGGGCATTGGAAGTTCATCTCATATCCAGCAGAATTTAATACATATTTCATAAATAATCTATTTGAATGCATATTACTCAAATACCAAAAAAGCTCGTTCCATCTAGAAAAAGAGGAGGGCATGTCTCTCAATCTTACAGGAATTGAAGAGATAGACTGTCAAGGTTTTAAATGTGCAGAGAGCAGGTGAGTTTGTACTGCTGATAGCAAAAAAGCAACCCAATAACAACCGTAAAGCCCTTCTCATGAGCTAAGTTATGTAAATTGAAGAATGCCCTCACTGTCAGCAGGTATATTATTTCGAAGAAGACAGACAACTGTGTTAATCTCCCTTCTGCTTAATCCCTGTCTCTCCACAAATCATCATGTCGACAGTTTAAACAGATTTAGATGTGACTGAAATCAAGAAAAGGAGATAGTCTCAGGATGCTGGGGCTGATGCAAGCCTCCAAGAGGTAATTTTGTTTGTGGTAGAGAGCGAGAGCGGGAGAGAGAGTAAATCTAACAAATCTAACAAAGCAGCCCTCTGGCCCAGCCCTGAGGATCAAATCCAATTCTACCAAGATACACATTAAGCCCTGTCTATCACAGCTTTGCCCTTGAAAAGACAAATAACAGTGAGATTCACCTCGTTGTGCTCGTCTCTGGAGAGACAAGACAGAAGACATTTAAGGAACCTGCACTATTGTTTATTTTGAATAAATTTTATTATTTAATTCTTAATATCTTAGAGCAGGGTAAAAAAAAAGTTTACTCTGTTAGTTTAACCACTTGCTGTCCCTTAAGTAAGGAGCAATAATCACTAGAGTAATAGAAGCAGTCAATAATCAAGAAAGTGATGGTCAGCAGAACCGTGGCTCATGCATTATGCAGCCTGACCAAATTATCTGTTGCAAACTTCAGCTTTTGTACTTCTTCTCTTAGGTGAAAAGGACCAATTTCTACTTACTGCTCTACTGAAAATCATCATGGAAAATGTTCTCAAAGGACTGCTGCGAACTGAAAAAAAAAAAGTACAACTCTGAATATTTAATTTAATCATTTTCTGATAGTATAAAAGTTAGATTCACTCTCATTCCTTCTGTGCCTGGACTCTGTCAAAACAGTCCTTTAGCACTATTTTTCAGTACTTAATAGTCAAGTTTTAGATGAAAGAAGTCCTTTTTCAATAAGGATTACTAGCATGCCACTCTTGAAGTTTTTAAAGCAGATATTCTATCATTTAATCACTTTAGCTTTAACTCTTATCTGATCAAATTAGCATTTGCAAGATTACACCTAAAACAACAAAAATAGTCTTTGGAACAATCTTCAATGCAAAGAAAATTATAATTACCTAGGTGGTCTGCATAATCACAGCTTGCAATTCTGTGTCTTAGAAGAAAACCAGAAAATTAATTAGTTAATGTCAGTGATACTCTTTGAAGATGAATAGCTATATGAAAGTGCTGGGAATTATTACAGTTATTAGATAGCACAATTAACTGCTACTCACAATTAAAAAATTGAAGTAATTTAATTGAACTAAAAGGATGCCACTGTTTGCAATTCCTTGGGCCAGCTCCTCAGGGTCTAGCTGATGGGTTGAGGGGAAAGAAAAAGAAAATCTGAGCAGATCATCAGCATACAAGACTGCAGGGCCCTTTGGGAATGACCAAAGGGGTGCAGACTTCTATATCCATCAGTGTCCAGGAGCCATTCTTCAGCTGGGGATTGCAAGAGCAAAATCTCTGTCCCCTTCTGCCAACAAGTACCATTTCCCTTACTGTCCCTCACTGTGGGGTCTCTACTTCTTGAAGGGGGGCACATAGAGGGAAGAGGTGGGGACACCTCGCTATATGGGAAATGGAGCTTGTGTTTGCATTCTCTTTGGAACATTTGTAGTCTCCTCTGAAACGTTCCTACTCAACTTCAGATGAAATTATTTCTGAGAAAGACTTCTGGTTTTGACAAATTAGGTTTTTAATGTCAAAAAAAGACTTTGTCAAAATGGCTCTAACCTATTCTAGATGCAGTAGTTCACTCCCTGGACCTTGAAGGTGCTGCTTTTGGCAGGCACTGCCTCTTCACAGACAATTACTATGCTGTATTTTAACATTTTTATCTGTTTGTAGCTATCCATTCATTGTGTCTGTCATGGTTTAACCCCAGTCAGCATCTAAGCACCACGCAGCCGCTCACTCACTTCCCCCCTGCCACCCAGCAGGATAGGGGAGAAAATCGGGAAAAAGAAGTAAAACTTGTGGGTTGAGATAAGAACGGTTTAATAGGACAAAAAAGAAAACTAATAATGCTAATGATAACACTAATAAAATGACAATAGTAATAATAAAAGGATTGGAATATACAAGTGATGCACAATGCAATTGCTCACCACCCGCCAACCAATGCCCAGTTAGTGCCCAAGTGGAGATCCCCCCGCCCCCACTCCCCCCAGTTTATATACTGGGCATGATGTCACATGATACGGAATACCCCTTTGGCCAGTTTGGGTCAGCTGCCCTGGCTGGGTCCCCTCCCCACTTAGAATCATAGAATCATTTAGGTTGGAAAAGACCTTCAAGGTCATCGAGTCCAACCATCATCCATGCCCACTAAACCATGTTCTGGAGTACCCTGTCTACTCACTTTTTGAATACCTCCAGGGATGGCAACTCAACCACTTCCCTGGGCAGCCTACTCCAATGTCTGACAACCCTCTCAGTAAAAAAATTTTTCCTAATATCTAACCTAAATCTCCCTTGCCGCAGCTTGAGGCCATTTCCTCTCATCCTATCTCCAGCCACCTGACAGAAGAGACCAGCACCCACCTCACTACAACCTCCTT
>JANHGO010005517.1:0-22927 GCA_024606505.1 Aquila spilogaster
GAGGATAGGGCCCACAGGAGCGGTTCACTGAACCACTGTCTTTGATATTCAGATGTGAACATTACATCTGTGTGCAGTAGCAGAAGTATTACCTTTGTTGCATGCACTCTTTACATACAGTACAGTAAGAGCCTTCCTGGAAGATCCCAGCCTTGCCAGTCGTCGGGCTTGTCAGGGATTCATGTCTCTACACTTGGTTTCTGGTATCAGATTAATGAGTAACTTAAGAAGACCGGTGCTTAAGTCCTCCACTGGTAATTCTGCATCATACTGCGTTCCTTCACAGCGTGTAAGGACGGTTTTCAGGAAAAATGCATTGGGGATAGGACAGCAGCAACTCTGGTTTTGTTGCATGAATGTTGCAGGCGAGAGTTAGTGTGGTTAGTTGTGGGTTTCTGATCACAACCACCAGAACTAAAGTTTCTCTCCTAAGTGTCACGTTACTTCCAGGCAGAGAGGGCTTTTTTAGGGGCAGCATCCAAACCCTGTTGAACTGGTGCTATTTCTATCTCAGCTCACCAGCACTGAGCACGCTGCTTATTTGAACTGTTATTTTAGCTTGCCAGTGGGATCCCAAATTAAAACATCAGGCTGATGAGAGCCATCTTTGTCTTGACCAGTGAAGAACCGTGGCATCCGAGGACTGAAAATGTAAATTTCTGCAGGCTGAGCACAAGTCTGAGAGTGTTTATTTACTGAAGCAGCATCCAGTCCTCGGACTGTGGGATTGCTGCATGTCTGGTAACACGCATCAGACCAGTGGATTGAATCAGTGTATGGGGAAACTGTCATTGTTCAGCTGCACGTCCATACTGGAGAAGTTCTGTTTGAAAGATCCGAATGAATGGATTGCGGTGACTACAAAATTAATTACAAATGGCTACTAGCTAATTAAAGTGACCTAACTTGCACAGTATTCGTTTCCCTGTGCAAATCAGTTTCGTGAGTTGGTAGCTTGAAATGAACCGAAGAGCTGACCCCCAGGGGCAGGCAGCAGCAGTGCTTGGCAGGACTGCCTCGCTCGGGATGAACCCCCTGCTCCCCGCATGCCTTGTGGTAAGAAGGAAAGGAGCAGAGGGCAGGGAGGTGCTGTAGCATCTCAGACGGATGGGCTTTGCAGTTTGAATCCCAGCCATTACAGCTCGTGGTAATTCTTGGCAGCGTTGTTTCAAGGAAAAGATGAAATTGCATAAAGCTATATTCAGAAACAAGGAAGGCTGAGTTCAATGAGGTGTAAAAGATGCTGAAGTCTAATTCTGCTTATGTACGTTTGCTAAGATAGAGTGCCAAGCTCTCTCCCTCACCAGTGGATACCTGTAAGGGTGATTTGATCCCAACTAAAACAGTCGCTTGAAGTTGAATTGCCCACATTCAGTAGCTCATGCTCTCCCAGACTAAGCAAAACTTATTGGTATCGTTTCACATTTGGATGGCCAACAGGGGCTAGGAGGAGCCTCACTCTTCCTACTATTAAGATCTCTATGATTGAATTGTGGCATTTTAAGGATTGCTAGCCTAAAGATACACAAGCATGACCACTTAATCCATAATTAACCTATTTACTGAAGGCTTTCTATAGATTATATTAATATTATGGGGTTTCTGTGGTTTCTCAAGGCATGCTTAAATACTGTAATCTGCTGTTTTGTATTCAGTGAACTCATTGGCATTTGTGCGATAGGGAATAGCTGAGCAAAATACTGTCATAGGTTGCAATTTAATGCCATTCATTGGAAGCCACTAGGGTTTACATCTAAAGGAGATATCTTACAGAACCATTCCTTTAAACCTCCTTCTCTTTGTCATGTGTTTTCAGACCACGCTGTCGGCACACTTCTAAATATTACAGCACGCTATTTCGAGACAAGAATTCAGGCTTCGGTGAGCCTCTGAGAGCTACAAAGATATCGTCTGCGTGCTACTAGGAAAGATATTGTAGATAAAATAGACCACTTATAAATATCACCGATGGTTCAAAGATGTGGGCCTTTGAAAACGATTGGTATGAGGATATCTCACCCTTGAAGATGCAGTTTTTATGGCATCAGTTTTCGATGAGTTGTTTTAAATTTGAACTCTTTCTCTTGATAACTTTTCCTTTAATAGCGGAGGCAATGTAATACATTATTTCTATTTCTTAACATTTCTTTTTGTTCTAAAACGTTTCTCTTCTCAATTTCACCATGATTTTGCTGAAGAAACAACAAAATGATGACAAAGCCAACCCTATCACTTATAAATATATTTGTATATGTTAACGTCTAGTTGAAAACATGTCGCAAGTCGCTTCAGAGCTGGTGGAATGACTTACATGCTTAAATGTAAGCCTGTGCTGAAATGCTTTGCTGTATGGAGACGTCCGGCTTTGCTTTCGTTGCATCTGAGTAGCTAAATTGTTCATGTATTTTGAGCAGGCACTGTTTCTAGTGCCTATGGTGCAAAAAATACAGTGTCACAGCGAGGAAATAGTAATCAAAATTAAATCTTTAGACGCTCCTCAGCAACTGGAGGGGTGGCAAACATCCCCGTTGGCGTGTCGATTATTGTAGCAGAGCACTGGAAGAGACAGGCAGTCCTAATATTATCAACAGTGGCAGAGCATTATCTGAAATATTCAAAGAACAGCTGTGTTGTTTTGGCTATTGCAATCTTGATTGTGTCAGCATAGGTAGATTTCTTTCTGTTTTCTGGAAGAACATAATAGACAAATGAAACCTTGCTAACTACAGCCTAGGGGCTGAGTCAGTGTTCCTTACCTGAGATGTGATTGCAATTTTTGACAGGAAGACTAATGCATGTTTTATTGTTGTGTATTTAAATTTGATTTGAGGAGAGAGAACGTTTTATTAAAAAGGGGAAGGAAAATAACTTCTTAAAATGTTCCCTATTGCTCCTCAGGTGCCTGTGGAAGAGAAGGCAGAGAGAGCCGGGTGGTGCGTTTCATTTGGGCCTTTGGGCGCCATAGAAATATTTCTATAATAATTCTCATCAGCATAGATTATGTGTAGAATAAGGTCATGATTGAACTACGTGAAGTGTTCTGTGAGCCTCTTCTGTCGCAGACTGAGCTGGGGAGATTATTTCTCTCTCGGAGCTGGCGGGCTCCAAGGCATGTGGTGTGGCCACCATCCAACATGGTACCTGGGGCAGAGCTTCTGAGTCAACTGAGTAGGTTCATGGGGGGTTTTGGGTGATATGTTTTGAATTTGTTGGTAGCTCTTCTGGAGGACGTCTGGCTTCAGAGAGAATATTGGAGTTCAAGGTGTTACATTCAAAAATAAGCGCTTGATTTAGAGGTTGCATATGCAAGATGTGTAGTACAGAGGGACAGTGTGTCTAATGGTTCAAGATCTCTCTGCAGCACAGGAGCACAGGTGGAGCACAGGTCTGTATGTGCAGCTGAGCTGCGGTCTCGGGCCATTCCTGCTTTTTGGTTTCCCGTGGACTTAGGAGTGCTTCATGAGAGCTGCCTCCTGCTGCATTTTTCCCTCCCCGCAGCAGCTGGAATTAACCGAACTAACAAAAACTCTGGGGGAAAGGTAAGGAGAGGGAGGAATGAGCAAAAAGAGATGAACTTTGCAGCTGGGATTTTGCACGGGGAGAGCGGGTTGGCTTTGCCGTGTAGGTACACGTGTATAGGAGCTGAACGTACTTGGCACCGCCCAAAAGAATGGAAGTGTTTTTTATGTTTAAGTCTGTGCGAAGCTCCTGTAGGTCCAGTAAAAATCAAATACGAATCCTGTGTCACTCGGCCAGACGAGAGCCGGCCTGAATCATCGCTGAGCCAGACGTGAGCCATCCCAGTAAATGGAGTTTCAGCAATTTACTGCTCGGCTCAATCACCAGCGCGTGCCCTCGGGTCTGTAAGAAGCGCTGTCATTCCTCGGGCTTTGCAATAACTGCGGGAGCACAGGCGGCTCTCTTCCAGCTCTTGCAGTCCTGGCATTTGTCATGGAGGAGAGTTGTGAACTTTTCAGATGTTTTTCTTTTTTTATGAGAGAGAGTGGGCAGGAGCGGACAGACAGTACCACATGTGCCATTGCTGCTTCACTTTCCAGGATTTTCTCAGCCCTCAAGGCAGGATGACCTTTAGCAGCCTCAAAATGAAGGAGTGTCAAGTGATTTTTTCATTTTGTGAGATATATGATATGGCCGGATAATAAATGTAATGCTCTGAATGGCGTCTCAACGTTGGGCTATGAGGAGCAGGTTCCCAGCTGGGAGCTGTGAGTTTACTAACACTGCCAAATGGTTCCCTGTGTCCACGTGTCCCGCTGGGACGGGGCTGTCGGGAGCCACAGGTGATAAGAAACATGAAATAAAAGAGCATCACTGCTGAAAATGGAAAGGAGTGGAGCCGCATCTCTTAAGGACCCAACAGGTTGTGTGCTTGTGCTCCTTTGGCCCTGACCCCGTTAAGCAGGCAGCGGTTGTCTGAGCACTACGGTCACTTGGCTCAGAACAGGGGTGGGTGCTGCCTGCCTGGAGCACGGTCCCCACCGCCAGCTGCAAACAGGAGGAGGTTTGTGAGCGTGTTCAGATTGAAAGGTGAAATTTGAACCGCGTCTTTGCAAATTTATCCGTGTTCATCGCTGCATCCGCAATTTCAATCTAAAAGAGGGAGGATTTAGGTTGGGCGTAAGGAAAGGAGTCACGTGAATGTAGAACCTCAGGTGAGCTTGGTGAACGTCTGCTGGAATTTGTCACTTCTGTTTCTGTCACGTCTGGATTGTGCGGTGTTGGAGTGCGTGCTGTTGGTCACCGTCACTTTCCTGTCTGTTGTTTGCAGCCTGCTGTTTGGGGATCTCCTTCTGTTCTGCTTTTTTTGTCCAAGATGAACGTGGGTTTTCATTTTTTTTTGATGCTCAGGCTGCAGTGTTTGTGCGGCGTTACATCCTTCTTGGTACGAGTCCCTCTGCAGGACGCCCCTTTCCCTCCTACTTCCTATGTTTCCCTTCTATAATAGTGATTAATGAACAGCACAACATTAAATTAGTTTTAGACTTATTAGCAGAGCTGCTCGAGTGCAGAAATGTTTAAAGGTATATCAGCATTCAAGAATCAAATTTACCACTGCAAATTGAACTTGCATTGTCTTTGGAGTTGCTTGTCGACTGGTAATTTGTTTCAACTTGCTGGTGCCGTGTTTCCTGCTCCTGTGGAGCTGATGTCTGCTCGTCGCCATCACCTTGCACAGAGGTTTGTAGCAGCTTGAAGGGTGCAGTGGTGTGGGTGATGCCTGTGTACGTGCTGCTGTGTGCCCTGGCAGAGGGCACGGCGCGCTGTGTATTAGCACTGTCCACGTGTGGGGTGTGAATGCAGTGGGGCAGTGAGCACAGCCTGGGGAGGTTGCTTCCTAGAGACACACTCAGCAGACTCTGCCCTTTGAGAAGTACACGGGAAAACAACTGAAAATACGTTTCTTTTTCTTCCTTTCTTCCCCACCGCTTACCTTGGGAGCCTGCGGGCTCTCAAATGATTGTTAGCTCTAATTGGAAATTGAGTCCCTTGCTTTTAAAATCTTTTCATAAGACTCTCTCCTACTTCATTAAATCATTAAATGAGTTTAGCAGGTATTAGTTTTGAGCTTTATTAATTGTGACTTGTTTTTCATTATGAGATAATTGTCAGTCACAAAACATAACCGCTGTAACGTATCTGAGCGGAGACAAAAGTTTGCGGGAGGCAGGGGGAGGAAATACGGGAAGGTCAGTTGTATAAAAACTTCTTTAAATAAATTCTTGCTGCGGGTGTTCAGGGATTCCTGGAAGGTGCCACTTTGGACATAAAACGAGCGGCATAAAAGCTTCTCTAAAGCATCGGACCTCGGGAGGGAACTGGGTGAAGAACATGATGTATTTGTGTGCTGGACTGACTGTGAATGTAACCAGTGCTACCCTCAGTGGGAAAACTTCCTGATTTCCGAGGCAGCTTGGTTAAAGTGATTTATAGGCATGGCACAGCTATGCAGCTTCGTGAAGGCTCGGCACATACTCGGGACTGCAGAGAGATTGGGTTAGCTTTGGGACCTGGGGCTGCTTGCAGCCAAAATGCTTTTTTTCCTTTTACACGCTGCACAAATTTGGTGTCTTCTGTAGGTCCTCCCCAGCTGATAAGCATCCTAAGGGTGCCTGTACGAAGCAATTAAGCTGCAATAAATTATTTTTACTCGAGTGCAAAAGCCATCTGAAGCCTTTTCTTGGTGCGCACAGACCCCGCTGCACAACTCTAGGGAATGAAGAACAAATGCAAGCTACGCACCGAGCTTGTAACTAACGCCCAGGAAATGCATTCTAAAGTTCTTTAGAGTCTCTGTTGTTAATCTAAATGTAATTCATCCTTCCACTCAGGGAGGAATTACGGCTGTAACTGCACTATTTGCAAGCAACAGTGAGCGATACCGGTAGCCTCTGAACACCCATTCTTTACTGAAAATAGATTTGCCATTGCAAAGTGATAAGATAAAATCTTTACTGCAGATGATGGCTTCTGAAATATATATATCTCTATATATCTATATATGTAGTTTCTGAGAATCCTGAGAATAAAAGATACATGGTCTGGTGAGGGCTGTGTCTTGGAAACCACACCACTGCTTTGATTTCAGTAGCCAGACATTTCATCTGTTGTTTAATGGTCTAACAGAGTAGAATATCACCCCGTAATGATTCTTGAATGTGTGTGGGTTTCTTTATAGTCTTCCATGGAGGCACAGGCTTCAGTTTTGTCCTGAAAAAGCTCCTAATATCAATTGAGCAATAGCCCCAAAAATCAGGTAAGGTTTGCTGGGGGGAGGCACAGAGGCGAGGCCGCCCATAGCTCTTCTTTCTGGCACCAGGATCTCATCAGCCGCTGAGCAAGGGGAGCTTCTGGGCTGCTGGGTGAGGCTGGAGGGAAGCGTTGCACCATCTGTACGTTGTGTAGCTTGAACTCGTTCTTGAAGCACCCGGGAGGGGATTCAGAGGGGAAATTTAGGTTAGATGTTAAGAAGAAAGTCTTTGCTTGGAGGGTGGCACTGGCACCGCTGCCCAGGGAGCTGTGGGTGCCCCATCTCTGGAGGTGTTCAGGGCCGGGTTGTATGGTGCTCTGGGCAAAGACAAGGTATCTCGTGCAGGAATGTGAAGTTTTGATCCACTGCACTAAGAGGAGTTTGTGCTGAGTCAAATGACTCTTGCTTGAGTCAACGGTGATGTTGCTGTTAGGGTTTTTTATCTAGCATCTTCCTAGACCAAGACATCTTTCCTGCCAGGGACAGCCCTGAAATACGGCCACCCTTGGCTGGCTGTCAGATGTGCAAGATAAAATCGTGGCTGTGAGTGCTAGCTAGGTGTCTGGGACACTGCCTGCCTGCTGCCTTCCATGAACTTGCATTTATTTGCATGAATATTTATTTTTATACTTCTTTGCTTTTTATGAGCTCTGTGTAGTGACGGCTAAGCAAATGTATTGTTAGTACACACAAGGTAGTGACAGGGAATGGGAGATATATTCTGTTTTTTCTTATTTACCTTTAATCTTAACCTCTCTGGGCAAGAGCCTACGTTAGTTCTGGACTTTCCAGCCTGAGTTTTAAACATGGCAAGCTGGACCTCCTAAGAAACCTTAAAACCATTCCCTCCACAGGCGCTAGGATAGCCAGGATGCCACTGTTCTGTGCAGAGGGAAGATTCAAGGTTAAACTCGCTGCTACTACCTCGTTTTCTGCTCACACCATTAGCATTCACAATGGAACTCTATTGTATTTCAGTGCTTACCGCCCTGCAGAAATATGTCAGCTCTCCATGAAGATAGGATTCTGTATGTACTGCTTTTAGTGAAATCTGTTTATCCTCGCAGTTGGCCAAGAATAAATAAAGCAGCCTTATGGCTCCCATGAGTATACACTATATGCCTCAATTATTGGTGCATTATATTAGTAGCAGATGCTGCATTCCCCCATATAAAAAGGAAGAAGATTTCTGAACAGTAAAACCAAATTTTTTGCGTATACGCAGTAATTATCACCATTCTTTCATTTCAAAGGCATCTGTCTGCCATACCCGAATTGTGATGTGTGCTGTATTACCATTTGCATCGCATTTTGTTCTTGAAAGTAACAGTGGTAGTGACTTCTAGAGTTAAGGTTGCAGGAGGGTTTCTGCTCAGTTCAGGTGCTTCAAACTTTGCCACGATGTTTTCCATTTACCTTGAGTTGCTTCGGGCGTTTCTCTTGGGCAAAGCAAGTAGCTGATGTGGACTCTCTTGAGCTCGTGGGCATAGGGCTGAGCAGTTCATGCTGGCTGGGGGCTGGACAGATGGATGTACACCTGCTGTGGCATCTCTGGCCCTCTTCTGACTTGCTTGTATGTCTCTTGGATGTGTTGCCACCATGTATTTTGCCTCTGTCCTCAAAGAGCTCAATGGGAAGATGGCAGAACCTGATGCACAAAGAGAAGGCGAGCAGGAGATTGGGATGGGTGTTTGTGCTGACGCTGGGTGTTACAGTATGCAATAAAATACAGCTTTTGGTTATCGCACCAGGCTTTGTCCCCAGAAGAGGTGAAACTTCACTGTTACTTGATTCTTTGAGTTCACAGCCCGGGCGTGCAGCATGCTACACCTCATCTTCTGCAAAGCTGAGACCTGCTCTGCAGCTTTACCCCCTTCTGTGGGCAGTGCAGTGGTGACACCATCAAAGGCATTTCAGCTAGCTCAGCTTCTTTCACTAATAAAGCTTATTCTAATAGGGGGCATGCAGGGGCATGGATGGAGGTGCACTGGGCATGCAGGTGGCCTCAGCGTTGCTCAGCCCCTCTGCAATTGCCATGTCAGTGTTGTTTCCCCCCCAAAAGCCTCCTGTGAGTCATCTTTGGAGCTGCATTTCTCTCTGATTCCTACCCTACCTGCAGCGTTCAATCAGAGCGGCTGCAGCAGGAGGCTGTCTAATAGCAGACCTTTACGGAGACAGGCAGTTAATGGGAACAGTAGCAGGCCCCGAGGTGTGTTTATACAGTCGGTCTCGCTTCCTCCGCTCCTGTGATATATTAACTACTTCGGAAGTTTCCCAGCTGTTTCAGGGGATAAATAATGGCAGTGGGAGCCCATATTTAACCTTCACCGTTCAGGCTGCACGCTTTGTAGTTGTCGGCTTTTATCTCCTTGGCTATCTGGGGAAGACTTCAGACGCTGCTCTGCTCTCGGCCGCGTGGTTCCACTGTCTGGCTGCTGCCGGGCACGTGGGACGGCTCAGCCGTTCACGTTGGTGTCTGTCAGAGCACAGCCTTCATCCTCTGCACTGATCCCCATCCTGCTGGGTTTGCTCCCATGGCAGTGGTAGGAGAGGTCGTGAAACCTTTGCGTCTTTCATCTCTGTGTTATTTGTTGAGATGTAGCCTGTTGCTAACTTTTGTTGTGTTGCTTGGGTGAATACCCACAAACGTCACGTTCCCCACAGCTCTGACTCACCAGAATTGCTCCAATAAGGAAAAATCCTGTCCTGGCAAAATAATTCGTGGTAGTAAGCGTGGTGGAATTGCACTGAGCTGTGCTTGGAGGCGTGTGAAGCTATGCCGAGGCATCATGGCGATCCTTGCCTTCACCTTGGTGGTATCAACCTGACGTTAACTCTCAGAGTTTTGCAATGGGTCGGCTGGTAGGAAGGTAGCTGCAGAAAAGCCGTAGAGGTGGGGTGAGCAAGTAGGGTTTCTTCCTTCACGCTTGCAGAAGGAAGAGGTGAAATGGTTTGGTTGCTGTTGCTCTCACAGTGGTGTACTGCATTACATCACAGAGCTGTTGGAGGAAATAGTTTTGTGGATGCTGTGCAGAAAAATAACATAAAGATGGTCTAAGTCCTCAGTATCTTGCAGCATAGCAGTTAGGGCAGTGACGAGTAAATAGGGGCAAGTGAGATGGAAAGAGAAGTTGGCGGTCTTGTAGCGGAGGGACGTGGGAATATATATTCATTTAAGCAGTGCACTCAGCGGCCTCAGGTAGTTGTATGGCCATGTAACGAACTGTATCCAGCAGTCAGCCGGATCTTGAGCAGCGTGTCAGTGGACTGGGATCATTTCAAGTTACACTGGAGAGGGTATCAACTAGGAAGGGCTCTCTGACTTCCTGGGGGCCCTGCCTTTCTGATTCTGTGATGGAAAAACTTCCCGAGAGTCATTTTGCTGCTAAATGTGCTGGTTTTGCTTGTCTTGCTTTGCGCTGCCATGTCCATCCAAGTTGCCTATTTAAGCTCAGCGATTAGTGCCTTTCTGTCCTTTGTTTCACCACGTTATTGGCTTGAGGATCCACAGGTTGAGGCGTTTGTACTCTTGTAGAAAGCATGCTTGAACTTCAGGACCGTTCAGGAGATACAGCAGTCTTGCACTTTAGTTTTTGCCTGAATCTAAATTTCAAAATGAAAAGGCTTTGGTCACAGCGGTTCAAGGGTACTCACCTTTGTTACGTACACAAAATGAAAATACATGCTGTTCCAGCACAAATTGACTTCTGTCCTTGATACAGTGATGAGCAAGATATTATTTCCTCGTCTCTCTGACTTCGAGGCTATAGAAGTATTGCTGCTGACTGTAAACAGTGTCACTGACTGTAAACAGCACTGGGGCAGCTTGTTTTAAAGTTTCAGGCTTGGAAGATGTGCAGTTCCTTCAAAACTAGTGTTGCAGCCCTGATTCTGGTAGTTTGGTGTGGACATCAGCAGAGTCACGGGTCAGGCAGTGGGAGCTGTGATTTACTAGGAAATAATCTGAAGCAAAGTTTTTCCCCGCTCCATGCTCGTGTTATACTTGGTCTTTCTCCCCTAAGGCTCTTGGCAGTGTTTGGAAAGGGAAGCTCATCGCTTAGTGACTTGTGGCCAGAGGTATTTGACCCAATTCAGCATCGCATTTGAAGTGGTTGGCTCTAAGCACAGCCCCATGCCTACTGGCCGCAGTGAGCTTGTGCAAGTACTAAGTTATTGAGAAGGCTTCTCTCTCATTTGGAAGCGCGAAGAAGAAGAATGTGTGTTTTCAGATTGGGAGTAACTCTTGAACAAACTTGTTGGAGCTTGTTGATCGCAGTCTTGCAACTGTTGGGAAAAAAACCTTTATTTGAACTTACTTCCTCACAGTCTTCCTCTGAAGTAAGTAAATAAGTGAAATTCACGCTTGCATCATCAGTGTCACCAAATCATTGCAGTAACCCTGACTGATTCATAAAGGAGCCACAACTGTCTGTTCTTTTCCTTATCGCATCCCCTCCTGCACAGGTGAAAGTTGCAGGTGCTGTCACGTCTCTCTTTGAGATGTTGGATTTCTTGGACTCCAGAGGCAGTCCAGGATACCTGTTCTGCTAATGAGTAGTGCTCACAAGTCATTTAAAACCCTTGAAAACTGGAGAGCTGACCAGGTAGCCGCTGCTGCTGCATCCTCCCTGCTGTGCCCGGCGATAAGGCGTAGCTTCAATCTTCGGATGCCACGGCCAGGCTGATCCGTCACAGTCCAGCCCCATCCTTCTCTCCCCCAGACTTCTGCTGAGCATGAGATGAAAATGGAAGCGGCTGCTTTGGAGCATGGGAATCTCAAAGGCGCTGGAGTTCAAATCGATCGCAACAACTACAAAGGGCTCGGAACTTAATCTCAGGGCACGTTGCTGCTGAGGGATCCCAGAGGCGAGCGAAAATATAAAATGCAGACATAGACAAAGATGAAAATTCTTGTTTTTTTTTTCTCGTATTATTACCCTCAGTGGAGGAAAAACTGCATATTCCATCCGCTCCCCAAAGAACCTGACGTTAAAATAAGATAGTGGGGTTGTTGCTTATCTGATGATGATAGTGACAGTGCTGCGCGTATGATATACAGCAGTGAATTCACGTAATACTGAATGAAATGTAGCCTTAATCCCTAAGAAATGTCTCTAGACATGAACACGAGATGCTATATATTTTAATCAGGGGACGTTTTCAGGCATTTAGCCAATTCTGTGCCCTTCCCCAAGGGAACGAAGACAATGTTTTTTCAGGGTTTTGGCTTTTTTTTTTTTAACTTCTGGCAAACGTTTGACCCTCGGATTCTCTCAGAGGTCTCCTTCCTTTCGTTGAGATCTCCTATTGTATTTGAAAAATGCTTTTATCTGTGTAACTCGTTAATACCTGACACTGAGGCGGGTATTTTAACTATAGGACCGAGATTCCATACTTTCTTCTGCTTTTCGACAAATGTATTTTCAGGTAAGCCATGCTTTGAGCAGTGGGATGCACCACCTGAAATCCAGACAGCGATTGGATGCCTGGCTGCTCCTTAAGTACCCACTGCAAGGCTTCAGAGTTTTAAAATGAGGTGTGAGTTCTTACAGGGAGGTCAATTTAAGTTGGTGTTGTTTAAAATAAGAAAGGAAACCCTGCTGCTGTATCACCTACTGCCAGGTCACTGAATAAGAGGTTTAAAGAAGGGTAACCAAGTGCTGTCGTTTCAGATGGGGTGGCAGCATGCTCTTTCTCAACCCTACAGCCAGCTTGCCATCTGCTTTGCTTTTTTATCAAGTGTTTCTCCACTGACTGTTTGCTTTCCCCCCTAGGCTGGGTAGACACCCCGCGTCTTTGATGACTTAGTATTGAGAACCCCAAGTCTGTCCCTTCGAAATCTTTTCCAGGTGATGATTTCAAACCGGTGTTTCTCCCCTTGCCGTTAGCATTCTCCTTCCTCTAGTTTTTTTTTTTGTTTTGGAGACTGGAATTCAGAGCATTTGCATTTGGGGTTCGCCAGGGTCGCTCCAGGTGCGGAGGTTAATTTCTGCAGCTGGGAGATGGGTCTGAGCCATCAGAGCCATCAGAGAGTCGGTGGTCCCAGGTGAGATGCTGCTGTTGTTTTGTAATGCAGCATCCCCGCTCAGATAGCGCTCTCATATTTGCACACAGGGTGAGGAAGCAGTCCTCTACGGTCGGGTACCTGAAGGCAAAATACAATCAGAGTGTTCTGGTACACTGTGTGTACGCCTAGAATGTGTTATCGGAGGTGATTTCCCCTGAGCTATAGGATTAAGTCATATCGTCAGTAACAACAATCACGTGGAGAAGGCAGCAAAGATGTTGAGTTTCAGTTAAACTTCCTTTTGGTTAAATGCAATGGCCTGCAAAGCCCAGAAAGCTCTCTTCCTGCTTTTACACTGCTACAAAGCCTTAGTTCTGTCTGCGTTCCAGGTCTGCTCTTTGCGAGGTGATTCATCTGTATCGAGTTTGCTGCATGTCTATAAAACCAGCAGCCAGGCTGAGTAAATTAGGACTGAATGAAAAGTTTTTAGTCTGGGGACCAACAAGATAAATCCATCATACAAAATGGATCTGAATTTTTGCCCAGTACTGTAGCTCGGTATTGTCTGGCTTTATTTTGTATATTCTTTATAAGAATTATTGCAATTCCTCCCAGCTGGGAAAATAGAGATTTCCTGATGTTCATACGTATATTTCTTTTCAAGACCACCTGAACCTTTTCAAGTAACACAGTTATTTCAGTTCTAGAAATCATTTTTTTTTCCTGCTGTTCTGCAAGGAGCCACTTGTTTTATTTCAGGAACATTAAAAGTACTCATGCTTTCCCCCTGCCCACGTGTTTCACATCTGTTGAACGTGGTTGGAAGGCATGGGGGGATGTGTTGGGGTTGGACTGCATGAGCTTGGTGGTCCTTCCCAACCTTAGTGATTCTATTGCATCGTATCTCAGAGCAATCATTGAAATGCATTCTGAGCGTTTAGCGGTAGGAAAACCAAACGCAACTTCAGTTTCATTCTGATTTGAAAGAAAATTATTTCCTGAAGCTGGGAATTTAGGTGATGCGACTGTTTGATCTTCTCTAGTTTCTTCAGCAGTGACGAAGCACATTAGGAAACTCTTCTCTGCTTTGGCTTTTTCTGGTTGAAAATTCCATTGATTCGTGCAATTACAGCGTTGGAAAAATGTGACGAGTGTTTGCCCACTAAGTAATAACAGCCTGTAAAGGAGGGAGAGGGAGGGAATGGTGTTGCACAAAATCAATCGTTTCAGTCACAGTTCACCCCCATTAGCTGAGTCTTGAACGCTTACAATTGAATATGTGCTTCTGTAATTTGCTGAATTGGTGCCTTGCAGCTCACTCCTGCCAGCACTAAAATTAGCACCAGTGTGGTACGTGAATTTGCATCCTAAGGAATGGGCTTGCTGGCGGAGTTCTCCAGTCTGATAGTGTTGTGTAATTTGGGTGCGATGGGTCAGGTGCTGTTAACGGGTCATGTTTCTTCATTCGAGTGGATTGTTGCACCTCCTAAAGCCCCGCAGCTGGAGCAGCCTTTTGGATGGAGGTGGTGCGGGGGATGCAGATGGACCTCACTGGACAGGAGGGCCGGGAGGAAGGCCGTAAGATGTGAGGTTGGGTGGGGAAGGAGAGCCATTGCCCTGACCGGGTGACTGCACCATGAGGAGCCCACTCCCTGGAGCACTGCATCGCTGTTAGCCTGGAGCAATGGCATGAAGCCCAGGCGGCACGTGCGTGTATAAACACATGGTACTGGCCCGTCGGTGGAAATTATCTGCTGAGCAGATAATTCCGGCAGGAGGAGAAACGTGCAAAGTTTTCAGATCCTCTGTGAAGAATTCCTTTTTGATTTTCCCATCACTTCTGGTGGCGTTCACTGCAAGGCGGTGTGGTAAGCAAAACAACAGAAGGGAAATCAGGAAGGCAGGGCAGCCCTCAAGGGTGTGTATACCACGCTGAAGCTTTAATGAAGCACAAGTGATCTTTCTTTAAGAGAAAGATTTGATTTATTCGATGGTATTGGAGTGGAATTTGCTGGTATCTAATATCCTGCAGGCTGGGAATAGGCAGTGAGGGAGCTGCAGCCACAGCCTTTTTCCAAATCTGATTCTGGGGGTAGTTCAGAGGCTCATTTCCACACGGAAGAGAAGACTGAGATGACAGAGAATTTGATCAGTGTTCTTAAAATGTACAAGAGGACAGGTTTTTTTGATGTTAACATCCAGTTAGTGCCTTATAGTAAATGGCAACGGAGAATCATAGATGTGTTCTGAGTTGCGAAGCGAGAGCTTTCCCCTGGAAAAGTACGCACCCCTACTCAGGCAGCTCGGCAGTGGCAGAGTTCTATTGGAAGCAGGTTTCCGTGGACAGAAGAGAGTAGGGATGGTCCAGTAGCTGCAACGTTTATGTTGGAGTTTGGTCATTTCTCTGCCTCGCATTTCTGGTACATCCATGGCTGAGATGCGCACATGTTGTAGTAAATTGGAGGTGGAGTTAGTAATTCTCTTCTGATAATGATGGGTGCCCTGTATGTAGATTGCAAAGGTAACCTCAAAGAACTCTGCTCCTTTTATCCCCAGACACTGAGCTCAGCTTGGGAGCAGGCACTGGGGCAGCGGTGCACGTGAGTCCTTCCTTGGCAGCTGCTATTACAGTCTACCCTGGCGGGGCTGAGATAAGGTGTGTTCCTGCTCCTTCTGGGAGCCATGCTGGGGCATGGGCACCATTCCTGCCCAGTCTCCTTGGTTTGGGGTTGATGTTACAGCACGGTTAACTCTGAACTTGGTAGCCCATTGGTTTCTACAGGAGGTTCTTTTAGAGTTCAATTTGTGCTAAGCTTATTTCCCAAGCAATGCTGGCTCTCCCTGGAGGTGACTTTTATAAAGTAATGGGGATGAGTAGTTGTTAATGGATTTTTACCCTTCCGCCCAGCAAAATCATGTACCCTCGGTGCCAAGGGGCTTCACATAGCAGCGAAGGAAGTATGTAAGTAAATCACCGTCGAGACATTTCTGTGATGCACAGAACAGGCCAGAGCTCCAACTCAGTGTCCCTTGGACCAGCTCCAGAGAATGATCTTTGCGATGTCTCCTGGAAGATTAGAAAAGAAGAAAACGATGTATGAAGGGAAATAGCATGAACGAGGTTTGCTTTTGGTACTTAGAAAATCAGTGCATGAGTAGCATCTGTGCTTTGGAATAGAAGGAATTAATCATTAATTATTCTGATATCCATTCTGGCATCCAGCAGCGTACAGAGATGGATGTAACCATAGGGAAACGTTGGCTGGGGATATATTCTGCCTTGGGCCATGTGCCACCTCACAGGTGAGAGCTTTGGTGGGAGGAGGAGCCAGAGCCAGGCCGGTCCGTATGGAGGATTGGGAGTTGGGTTGGGTTCCAGCCCCCCTACTGCACACCTGCTGATGGGGTTGGCACTCATGGCAATGCCAAATGAATGGAATTGCCAATTGTACAGCCCTCCACCGTCCTTCTTGTCAGATCGCCCTGATAACATTTAGTGATTCTCGTGATTGCTGGCCCTGAATTAGCGAGGACATTTTGGGATCCAGAAAAAAAGATAGGGGAGGAGGGTGAGGTGGAGAAGAGATGGGACTGGAAGAAGAGTGGGAAAGGGAGGAGCTGCCCGGGTGAGATTTCAGATTGCATGAACTCTGTCCTCTTGTGACGAATTCAGCTTTTGCTAGTGCTGTACGTGTGACTAAAGCACGTGAGAACCTATGTGCCAGCTCTGTGGAAGGGGAAGAGGTTCTGGAAAGCTGTATCATACTGACAGCAGGGGGGCACGCAGCGATATCCCGGGCGGACGGCAGTGCTTGTAAACAGGATGCAGAGAAGATAAAAAGGCAAAGTAATTTTTCCACCATCATTTCCATTTCTTCCATTACCCCCCCAAAAAAAAAAGTCACAAACAAGATGCGCTTTGAAATAAAAAGCAAACAGCTGTATAATATCACTACAAAGTACCGGGAGGAAGGATCGTGATCGAATCAAACTGCCACAGAGAGAAGCAGTTACGGCTGTGGAAAAATAATCTTGGTGCTTCTCCTACTCAGAAACAGGTACGGGGAGGAACATCACAGCATGGCAATGAGGTGATTCTTGTCATTTGTGTGACAGAGACAAATTAGAACCCAGCCATCTCGGGGTGGGAATGATTCTTGTGAAAATTAATGACTTGATTAGGAGGAGAAATGAAGCTTCTTCAAGGGGACGCGCAAATAAAGGAGGAATCACTAAAACTGTCACCTGATGTAAAGCGAACATTACCAAAAGAAAGATCGGTGGGATACTGTAAAAAAGACAAATTTGATATGATATTAATCATGTACCACCAGCAACAACAGAGGGAAGAGCAGGAGGAAGAATTCAGCTCAGTACGTGCGTGTATGACTTGGAAAGTGTCTTCTGCTTAGGTGGGGGATGAACGTCCCATTTCCAGGGGAGCTGGCCGCGTCCTGTGCACCCCTACTGGGGTAGTCAGGTCCATATTAGCCTGGATGGTGTTTCTATCTCCAGCCCCAGCGGAACAGATTTGCCTGCTTTCATCTAGGGATGAGGGCAATTCATTTCAGTAAGTGCCTGCAGCTCCCAGATGGCAAATTTGCCGAGCGTGGTGTCTGTATTGGATGATTTCTGCAACCTTTCAGGAGGATTAGGGCCACTGTATTTTAAACAACAAACAGTTGCGATCTCTGTTGGGAAGGATCACATCAGGCTAAAGCTGAGCAAGCATTAAATCTGATTTTGAACTTCAGCTGCTTCATTAAGATCTGAGTCTACAGGGGTAATTAGTTTCAGGTTCAATCCCAATCTTTTCTTTCCTTGTCCTCTGAGAGCAAGCATGACAGCGGAACCTGAGGTGCCGTGCTCTAGCTGCACGTGGCACAATTGGGTACAGGGGTAAGGTGGTCACTTCGTGACGTGTGGGTCTCCATGTCCTCGGGTAGCAGCGGAGACATTGGCTTATGGTGTGCCCTGGAGGCGGCCATGCTGGGAACCAGCAGGATGCGCTCCTGCTGCTGGAAGTGTATCTTGGCTCATGTGTCCGCAGGCTCTGGCAGCAGCCCCGGAACAGTTTCCATACTTTGAGACACATTTTTACAACAGTACGGCTCTGTTTTTGTGTGGTTTTTTTTTTTTTTTTTAATATAGGGAAAGCGTATGTTGCTGAACACATGGCAGCTTTCTGCTGAGGGCGGTGCTCTGCAAAGGGAAGATTTGCAAGGCAGGGCCACTCTCCTTGGGCTCCAGTTCTAGCACACCTGGTCTGGGTCTGCCTGCTGTAGGAAGTGCCATTTGTGCTGCTGGCGAGGAGCCCCAGACACTCGGTTTACTAATGGCATCACACCTGCATCGTAACCTCCTCCAGAATGTTTCCTCCTGGCCCAGCACGGGCATCAAACCCTTTTCCAGGCTCTCATTTCCCTTTCTTACAAATGAAGGGGTTTCCCCTCCCTCCTCAGCAGGAAAATTTCCCAGTGATGTGCTCCTGAGGTGTTTGACCAAATATTATTAAAGCTCTGCAAGGGCTGATAATCCCAGAAGCAGCGCGGCGCATTCCTGTGACATTGAAATCATTTAGTAATTTTACAGTACATTTGAATTTCAGCGTCGCTCGGCCGCTCACTTCCCATTAACGCTGCCCGGAATTTCTTATGTCCATGCACGCAAGCAAAAGTGTCAAGTTTCTCCTTCATGCTCCAGAACGCCACCTGAATCACAATTGCGCTGCAGCTAATTGTTATTAATTAAGCTGTTCTAGCGCTCCTAGCCGGGCTTCTTTTCTTGGTTGTAATATAAAGCAAGCACGTTATGTGAGAGCGGTGGTTGCCCGTGTTGAGGAAGGAAAACGAGGGTGTCCTGTTCCTGGGAACCTCTCCTCGTCCTGTGAGTGCTTTCGGTGCTGGTTTTGGGGTGGGTGCTGTGTTTTTGAGGATGTTTTGGAGCAGTGCAGAGCCGGGCTCGGTGCTGCCGACTGAGGTTTGCTGCCCTTCTCTGCTATTTCCAAGGGCATTTGGCAGTGGGTAAATTTGCACTGAGCCGCTCTCCTTGCACGTGCTCCTGCATCACTTAAGCATGCGGCCGTGGCAAAGCCCTGGTCACAAGTTTAGGACGGGATCACAAGGCAGGAGCTCTGTGCATCCCATCGGGCTCCCCCTCCCTCCTCTGTTGCCTTTCCCAGGTTCAATTTAATGAGATCATCAAGTGGAGCAAGCGAGGAGAGGGCATTAATGAAACAGGGACCCTGAGAGCGGCGTCCTCAGCGTTGGGAAAATTGCTTGCTGGCCTTTTCCTCTTAATGAGGCCACTAATAACGTGCCCGATGCTTCCCAGCCAGCAGCAGGGAGCAGGGCGCATCACTCCCCCTCCTGCCTCCGTGTTTGTTGGCGATAAGAAAATGAGGTGGGGAGGTCTTGGGGTAGAAACGCTGTCGTCGGCTTGTGGGATACAGGAATCTAAAGCTGCCTTCTGTCTGTGGGAATATGTCATCCGTGTCTTCAAAAAAAGCAACCAGACATCTGCTGTGCCTTTTGCTTTTCTTCTCCCTTGCGTTAGGTTAAGAACCAGAAAACAGGTTATTTTGGCGCATCGCTGGGACGTGTTATTTTAACAGAGAGCTAGCGGTTCCCATGTACAGGATAAAGGTGCTTGTAGATGTCCTCTTAAGAAGTCAGGAATAGGTTTGGGATTTTTTGTAGTTGTAGTTAATCGGGATCTGGGGGACAGCTTGTGCACAGAGGTAAGAACTTAGCCCAGGGACACTAGGCAGTGATGGCTCGCTGCTGCAGGTGTGTACAAGGCATTCATTGCCTTTCCTTCATCCCAGGGAGCTCTTGGCCTTTGGCTGTGAAATGCCCGTTCTCCTGCTCGTGGCTCACAGACAAGGACTCAATGTCAGATACCAGCCCTGGAAGTCGGTGCAAGGCTTTGTGGCCCTATACCAGTCCAGATCATGGTCATTGAAGACTTCCTTCCCAGGCTGTGTGTTGATCCCCAGGAGATATCCAGCCAGCAGACTTGGGCAGTTCACTCCCCAGGTGAGATTTGAGTCCCTTTTGTATCACTGTCTACCCAGAAAAGCTCCCTTCTTTGCGGAGGGGACCTGTGTGTCTTTGGGTGGGCTCTTGCTGTTGCAGACAAAGCAAGGATCCATAGTTTCTCTGTTTTTTTTTTTAAGGAAAAGGGGCCAAGAAAAGAGATACCAAGACTCCAAAAAGACCAACTGTCTTATACATATAACTATATATATATATGCATGTGTGTGTACATTATATATAGAAATACATATATAGAAATATGGGATGTGCTCCTGTTCCACATAAACTTTGCAGCAGAGGAGCGTGCGTGGGCCTGTGCTTTTCCTTCTGTGTGCTGATGCAATCCCAGCCATGCACTGCTGTCTTTGCTGCTTCCTGCCCTCCCCGGTTCCTTGCAAAGGGCTGGTCGTTTTTCCCAGCCCTGCAGTTAGTAAGGGAGCAAGCTGCAGCGCTGATTACCCCATTGATAAAACAAGCCCGCTGCTGCGGAGTGCAGGACTCAAAACTGATGGTGCTTCTGCTCCTGGGATTTACCACGTGGAGATACTTTACTGCTATCTCGTGACATTTCCCTGCACTTTTATGCTCATTTATATAACTGTTGTCTTTGATTCACGGCAGATTTTCTTCACGTGTAGCAGTGCCATAAATTGTGCAGCCCTCCTTTCAATGGTTTTAAATTTAAGGAATTCAGTAAACTATGGGATTGAGGGGAAAGGGCAGAAGCCTTTTGATGAGGCTTTTGATCACAACCACAGCCAAAGTTACCAGTTCTCTCAGTGCAAAGCTGAAGCAAGCGTCAGAATAGGTTGGAATGGCCCATTTCCCTAATACAGCCAGTTGTGGGGTATTTGTAGCGTGAGATGCAAATTTGTTGGTGTGTGATAAAAGCATATATGAGGCCAAAACCACATGGTGGTGGCGTTTCTTTGGAGATCCCTTGGAGCTCTGTTAACCGAGGTCCTCAGGGGTTTTCGGAGGAGCAGCAAATTAACGTTGTTCTTTTCATCATAAACCTGCTTGCTCGTATGCTGTGTTTTAAGATCCTCAGAGAAGCTCAGATTTCCAAGGGGCGTTCTGCAGCCACCGGAGATGCGAAGCCTATCAAAGCCACTGGTTGGGCCGACGAAATAAAGACCTTGGGTTTTGATTTTGTCGGCGTCTCTCGTTGTAGGGGAAGAGAAACAGCTCATTTAAAAATTGCTTTCTGAGTTGGGCTGTCAAAGCAGCTTTCTGTTGACCTTTACAAATTGATACCGTCACAATCAATGGACAGAAGTTTAAGGGCAGCCTCTGGGGGTGGGAAAGAAACCCAAACCTTTATAAATAATATATGGAGTGCATTTTGAGAATCCCAGCAGAAAGAACAAACAATATTAGCAGGGAGCGTATTGGAGCAAACAGATCCATAAAGAATTCATAATACACGGTTTTGACAAATACAGTTACTTGGAGCTTATCTTTTGGGATGACTTCTGAAAGTATATGAAACAAGAATTCCAAATGTGCCTTGAAGGTTAGGCCAGCTGAATGATATAGTGGGCTTGGACGCAGTCGGAGATTTTAAAGTTGCTTTGCCCGATTCAGCAGGAGTTGCAGTGCATTTGGGGAGCAGTTTCCCAGCACCTGTGACGTTCCCCGTCCCCTGATAGACTTGGGAAGTCAAACTGTCAGAGGAGGCTGGGTAGAAATGACATGGAAGGAGCCAAGGCAGCCTGTCTGCTGGTTCCCGTGGTTTTAAAGGGTCACTGGGGCAAAGGGAGAAGCTCCTGAAGCACAGACCTGCAGTCCTTGCTTCCCAGGTAAATAGGAGGCTGAGGATGCAGCCGGCACTGAATGGATGCAGGAGTGCACCTGGTGCCCAGCAAAGCCCACTCTGGGAGCAGGAAGGAGATCTGGGGCCGGCCCTGCAGCGCGTGCTCTTGGCATCTCTTGCTGTGTTGAGTTGCAGCTAAAGCAGATGTATGGAAACCACTCCAAATGCTTGGCTCCCACCTGCTCCCACCCTGCGCATGTTCACTGTGCGCTTGTGCTCCATCATCTTCCCCTGAAAACCTGCTGGCATTGAAGAAGCAGCCCAAAGCCTTCCTGCTGCTGAGAGCTGGCTTTGCTGTAGTCTCTTGCTCTCTTTCTGCTGCTTTGCTTTGGTCAGAAGCCGGGATGCGCTGCGATGTGGTGATGGAGGAAACCCGGCTGGGTGAAGCACTACTGCAGTGCTGGAGCAGGGCTTGGGAAGGGTGAGGGCTGGAATGCAGGGAGAGCAATCTGCAAACATGTTGGCCTTCAGCCTGGCCCTCGCGCTGCGTTTAGGTGCCCAAGCACAGGTTGCCTTGTATTGCTCAGGACCAGTTATCTGCAGACTTGTTAATCTCAGGAGGCGTTGGTGACAGGCTGTGTTTTGGTACTGTAGGGAAAGATTCGGGTTCTTGGCGTACAGTGTTACACAAGCTTAACTTCAGGCACTGCAGGAATAGTCTGTAAGGACCTTTGCAGGCAACAGAGAGAGTGGGTCCTCTGTGTAATGATTCAGAGCAGCAGCAAGGTTTGTGTGTGCTAACCTGCACTGTGGAGCAGCTTTTGGTGACTAATACAGGGGTGCCTAGGACTGATGCCCTGAGTGCTTTCCTGCATGCTCTGAGTTGCGAATTACAGCCCTCGCCTTGCTTTCCCCCTGAGTCTGGTGGTGTATTTTGGGGTTCATCTCTGCTATCTCAAACCGAGGCTTTACCTGAACTGGGCCTGGAGCTGGAAGCAGAAACCGCCTGAATCTCTCTTAGATAATGTCTGTTAATTGCTTGGGTTGGTGAGGCACTTCACTGGGAACTAAACTGTAAACGCCGAAGACATTTCAATGAAGTAAGCTATTTTTTGCATCCTGCATCTGGTAAGGAAATGCCACGCTCCCTCTAAGCTGTGCAGTCATCCTCACTAAACATTTATTTGCATGACCGTAAAGGAAATCTTTAATTTTAAACGCTTTTCTAACACAACTTGAACGCTGGTGATTTACCAGTGTGATCACTGGAGCCAGTGAGCGTGGCCTCGGTGCTGGCTCTGCCCGCTGGGTGGAGGTGGTGGCGTGGGGCCCCTTGCCACCTCTGTGTCATCCCCCCC
>JANHGO010005518.1:0-22925 GCA_024606505.1 Aquila spilogaster
TATTGTCATTTTATTATTGTTATTATTATCATTATTAGTTTCTTCCTTTCTGTTCTATTAAACTGTCTTTATCTCAACCCACGAGTTTTACTTTTTTTTCCAATTCTCCCCCCCTATCCCACTGGGTGGGTGGGGGAGTGAGTGAGCGGCTGCGTGGTGCTTAGTTGCTGGCTGGGGTTAAACTACAACATATTCCTAATCAAGAATGCATTGGATTTCATGTGGATTTACCACTTGTACTTCATTTGGGAAGATAGAAATTAGTAAGTTTTGATTCTGGACTCATTTTCTAATTTTAGAATTACTGGGAAGAGGAACGTGTATATTTTATTTTTGTTCCTTGAAGTATAATGTAAACAGAGGACAGGAAATAAAAGTGGCTGGCCTTGTTATGTTTCAAGAATTTACTTGAAATAGCTTTATTTTGAAAAGTGGTCAGGCAGTTGGACTAAATGATCATTGTAGGTCCCTTCCAACTGAAATATTCTATTCTATTAATTCATGATATTTTCAGTTTGATTTTTCTGTTCTTTCTCAAAAACCAAGGAGTAAAGTAATGATGTTGAAGCTTTTAAATTGTTTGCAGCTTTAAAGTCATTGCCCCTATGTGTGAAATATTTTAACCAACATTTCACCTGGAAGGGTGAATGCTCTATAGTTAGATTGATATGACCATCACTGTCTTTATCCAGGTATATACAAACTATTTTATACATTACTGTGTTATACAGGTAGGTTAGTATTTCCCTAGTGTGGAATTATTGCATCTGTCATTTAAAAAAAAACCACCTTCCTATATTACTTGTCATTAATCTTCTGTCGGAAGATTAATATGGGTAGATAAGATACAGTTCTGTTATTTATTAGATATTTAAAAGTACCACAATAAGTAGTATCTAAAATGACAATGCTACAATAATACTACAATAAGCACTATCTAAAACAGTAAAATCCCACAGTGAACGAAGCAGCTGGAACTGTAACTCCTATCAGCTGCCCAACACCAGACACTCCTTTCTGCTTTCTCCTGGGCCTGTTGACATTTGCCTCACCTGCAGAATGACTATGCATGTTATCTACAAGGTGTTAGTCCATTAGTAATGAGCAACCTTTAATCCTCCTGTAGACATCCTTTTCATGGAAAAGGGTGTGTGTCACACCGTTAAGATTTAAGTATACCTACATGGGCAAATAACTTTACTCACTGGATTTGTCCCATTTAACCTAGTGGGACTGCAGTTTCTCATTTGACTGTTTGTAGGAGTAAGCTCTGAGTCATATTTGTCCTTCAGACCTGGGCATGGAAGGGATTCAAGATCTGTAGGGGAATAGACTGCCAGCATGTGCATGCACAAAGGTTGGGGCTGGGAAGAAGCCTGGAGTCCTTTGCACTAACTCTATTCAGAAAACCAGAATGTTTATGCTAGCTGAAAAGAATGTAGCAATGTACGCAGAAGTGTTGTTTAGGTTGCTGTTATTAAAAAAAACCAACAGGTTTTTTTTTATTAAAAAATGAACTATTGATCTGGAAAAAAAATATTATAATAATATGTCGTGGCGGTGTGTGACCTGTTTTCCTAGGATGCTTTCGATGCTTTTTGGTTTTCAAATTTTTTTTCCACATGCTGTTGCTATGGTAAGAATCAACACATCAGGGAGAGGTATCATAACAAATAATGTCATAACAAATAACCTGTAAGAGCTTTGCATTTCCTGGGACAGCACAGAGTCAGTTTGGCTTTTCAAATGAAGCCCTGTCAAAAGAGTTTTCAAACTGTGGGTAGCATCTCTCTTTTTGTCTTCATGGACTACTTTTGCATGGCTGAAACAAATCAAGAAAGTAAACTTTTTTATCAATAAGGTTATTATTAACTACAAACAAATTCTCACCTCCTTTAGAAAAGTTTAGGTGTTTTATAAATCAGGAGGGAAAATATAGAGAAAAAAAGCCAGAAGGAAATGTGATGGGGTAATGGAGATGGAGATGAAGCTAAGAAAAGCAAAATTAGAGATTTCCAGCTTTTGCAGGGGGGCAGGGAGGGAAGATGTAGCCCAAGGTTTATTCAATTTGACTTTTAGGAATCAAGTCATAATAAAATTGGATGAGTACAAGAACTTGGAAATACCAGCTGTGGCCTATAATGGCATGCCAAGCTCCTACATGGTAAAGATTGATCAAAGTATTTGAGTATTGAAAAACAGGTGGCATCTTCAGATGGTTCCAGACCTAATTGCTGCAACTCCATTACTGAGAGTACTTGTGTACCACAGCCTGCTAAACAGAGATCCTGTTGAAGAGTTCTGAATTTACTGAACAGAAGTTACCTACATTTCAAAATGTGATGAACTAATCTTATCACATGAGATGAAGCTCTACTTAGTACGCTTTTAAAATAGTAACTGTAGTTACAGATTGGTTATATGCATGGGAAGAAGTGGAGAGGGGATCAGAGACTCCAAGTTTGTCAGAGTAGCTGAAGCCACAGGAGATGACAGGCAGTGGCTCTGCTGGAAGATCAGGAGATCAAAGAGAGTCTTTACTCAGCGTTGGAAGAGAGTGGGTTTGCCACGTGACAAGGCTAACTCCCAGTCCTGTAGCAGGATGCTGGGGAAAAAATTTTGAGAGGACTGCTGGTCCCCTCCTGAGTTATGGACTTTGAATATAGGAGACTCAAGTCTGATCTCCGTCCATCAGATAGCCAGAATTAGGGGGATTGGCCAAGAGAGTTTAGTCCAAATTTAATGTTTCTCACCACAGACCTGAGGGGTTTTTTATATAAATGGTCCCATCAATCCAGATGTGGCTCTAAATTATCACCTAAATGCCACGTAGAAGAGTAGCTCTGTACTATTAAACCATTTAAAATGGAAAGTACAAAAAAATGTTTAGTTAGAGGTTTAGTTAAGTCTTCAGGCTACAATGACTTCAGTTACTTTGAAGCAGGCACCTCCTCAGTTGCAGAGTTGGTGGCCTCACACCGAGCCCAGCATCCCTTCGGAATCATGCAGAGTTTGCATTGCAATAGTGTTTCCAGTGTTTTAGCAGTGTGGCAGGCTTGCCTTCAAATGTCCTGGCTGCAGTTTGCTCACAGTAACCTTGTTCAGACCCACCTATGTGTTTCAAGGGTTAGCTTTCTGCTGTTAAGCCTGCTGGATATTTTGATCCAACATACCAGATCTCACTTGCGGGCTGGTTTGCAAACTTCCCAAGAAGCAGAGTCATGGTGAAGGTGCCTCCTTGGCAGAGGAGGGACTGTATTCCTGCTGAGGGATGCTGCTGAAGGCCAGCAATCCTTGCCATCCTGAGCTTGGATGGTCCTCCTGACTAGTAGTATAAGTGCTTTCACATAGTGTGAAGACAGTGGAGTTCAAGAATAACTAGAGTGAGGAAGCAGGCGGATCAGCTGGCTGAAAACTTAGGAAAATCCCCCTCTAACAGGTTTCAGTCTCTAACTTCTATCAATATTAAAAAGGATTTTATGCCAAGGACCTCTGAAAATCCTGCTAACCTTCTGTCTTTGTCAGTATTAGATGTGGATATTTTAAATCAGTGTGCAGAATTTCTGTTGTTTTTCTGAAAGGCTGATGGCAGTCTGCTGCTTGCCCCCCTCCTCTTGTCTCCAGTAACTCTTGTGTCCATTTGCTGGTATCAGCCATGTCTGCCATGGGGCTGAAAAGCTCAAAATACAATCCAGTCCCTAGAAGTTTCTTCCAAATATGTGCCTGGACAGATGAGGAGGACATTGAACATGAGGAGGAGACCACAGATTATCTGTGATGGGCCCCAGGGAGACTTTTGACATACTCCAACCATAGGAGTCGGTCAATGGCTGGACCTTCTTAGACAACTAAGACACTTGAAATCTACACAAGTTTGTAGAAAACTAGGCTTCTTTAATGCCCTCTCTGTAATGCTTTTGTTCATAACCCTGACATATGGTAACTATCCACATCTTTCACAGGTACCCTTGGCATTTAGGGATGCTTGGCACTCTGCAGACCTTTGTTTTCTGCTGCAACTTTTGTTAGAATTGTGTTAATTTTCACTGTTGTTACAACTTCTGGTGCATTTTGAATAGTCATATATTTCACTAAATAGTTTATTTAAAATGCTTCTTTGAGAAGGGTATTATTGTGAGGTTTAAAGTGTGGAAGGTCTGAATGAAAAGCAACATTCTTCTTTGTAGCCCTGTTTTGAGGGTGTCTTCTGACACATGAAACTTTCATTATACTTTAATTATTGATGGGAAGCATTTTCTTACCAGCATAGCACTTACACACAGTGAAATCACTTTTCAGGAGAAATTACTGCAAGCAATTTTTGGATGAGTTTCAGTTTTGCAAATTGCTTAGGTTTTTTTCTTTGTTTTTTCTTAGTACCCCATAAATTAAAGCACAAATGATAAGCAAGATCGTTATGCTGTCATGAATCACTCAAGTTCTAATGGCCTAATGCACTAAGCCTTAATTAGTAATATTGTATTTTTAAAAAGACAATATTGTGAATGAAATCGGAACATGCACTGTTTTATAACTGGGCTTCCCAGAAGATTTTAAATGGATTCCTCTTCTTAGTATGTTTTTAAATAATTGATACGGCCACTTCAAGCCCTTAGTAGACAAACGAATTATTGGCTGCTAGTGACAGAATTTGGTTTGGGCATAATAACTTCACAGAGACATGGCACTGCATACATCTGCTGCTCTAATTAGAAAGTTTGCCTAGGGTGCTTGTATCAGAAAGAGTGGGAAAAAATAGTGCTGCACAATCTGTTGTAACGGAGTGATTCCTGCAAAATGTGATTTATACAAGATTTCTGGTTAACGCTTTCACTTCTGCTGGAACACTCAGATGCCATTTCAGCAAATTTTATACAGGCAGTACTGAAGTGGCCTTACCTGAATGGACTGCCTGCTTGGAAATGCCACTGTTGTATGCTAGATTTAGGGCCTTCAACTGCATTGGTCCGTGGTGCAAAAGACTGTTGCTGCTCTGTTCTACAGAAGTCTGCTAACAGGCCCTTGAGCCGCTCCAGCACAGAGAATAAGCCAGCAATTACAGTTCCCTGGTGCTGTGTCCCTTTATTGCAGATAAGCTTTCACTTTATGCTTTTTTACATAGGCAGTGAAAATCAGGAGTAACAGCATAAAAGGAGTTTTGGTAGTCCAGTGACAGCCACACATTTTCTGGGGGAAACTTGTTAAGCTGGGGCCGAAAGCAGTTGCTCTGGGACAGTGATCAAGAGCATCTCATCTAACCAGGGAGCATACGCCACTTGAAACCAAGCCCTTCTTACTAAAGCCGTTGTATCTCATCCAGTCAAACAGCATTCGGGTCAAAATAAATAGCTGTGGTTATGGGGAGAATTAATCAGAAGTGTACAAGAGAGGCTTTTGCTTGCTTGCTGACTTTAATTTACCAATTCACCAAATCTTTCCTGGGAAAGAATCAGTTTCAACAAATACCTGTTTTTAAACACACAGCAGGAGTTTGTTGTCATGGAACTATAATTTATTGCAGCTTTCTGAAGAAACCTGGTGGGCTTGGTGGAGAGTATAGGCAGCTAGGTTCTGTTCTCCTTAGACCTCATTTAAGTAAATACATAATTCCAGTACAAGGCACTTTAAGGGCGCTGAAAGTAAAGTGGAATTTGATTTAAAGAAAAGGAATTATCCCAAAAAACATTTATGCCTTGGAGAAAGTGAAATGTGATCAACCATGTGAAATTCTGTGTTATCAACCAATCTGAACGTTTCAGAGAGTAGATCAATGTCTTAAAGGCAAGTACAGGTGTTATGGGAGATGCAACTCTATTTTACATGCCAAATTATCTGTTCATAGTATGGCACTGCGGAACAGCAAAGAGGCAAAGCAGCTCTTCAGGTCTGATGATGAAATGTTTGTAAAAGCGAAATCAGATGTCAGAAATAGGAGAAATGTAGTAACCTGATATGAAGGTGTACTTCTGAATATCTGTTGTTCTTTTGAATTTTCCTTATCGATTTCTTTACAAAGGGACAGAAAGGATGAAGCAATATGATGCTGAGGGATCTCATTTATAGAGCATCCTGCGTGACACACAGCTGGATTTAAATTTCTTTCTTTTACAGTTTTAGGCTTTAGCTAATCCAAGTACTTAAGTATGTTGTTAACTCTATGGTCAGTGTAACTATTATTTATCTTTTTTCAAGATCACAGATGATGATGGTAGAATGGTATCTAGAATATGCATACATTAATAAATTTGTGGATAAATAGCATAAAGTCTTTATCTTATTTCCATGAAATATCAGAAATTTCCTAAATAATGAAAAGATAGTGGTTTTGTGCCAGGATTTGGGGGGGGGATTAGAAAGGAAAGGAGGAGAGGAAGCCACAAATTGTTGTCATTTATTTGTTCCCCCAGCAGCAAACACCTAACAATCAAAGAAACCTGATTAGAATGATGAGAGAGACTTTAGATCACCTGGTGTTGAAGTTAAGTTTATTTTCCCTGTAAGGCATGCTTAAAGCATTCTATTTATGGGTATTTGAGGTTTTTTTAAAGTTTAATTTCCACTGAACTGAAATATATGGTTCTAGGGAGGATCTCATAAAGGAGGACTGTATAAAATTCCTTTCTTATCCTTCTAAATGATTCTGCTCTTCAGTGGGTCATTAGCTTTTTTGCAGTATACTATGTTCATTTGTGGACTAACTTTTCACATATGTATTATTCATGTTGTGACTGGTGTTCAAGTTTCATCAATGATTTCACTGCTCAGAAGAACATTAGAAAGCACGAAGAACATTGTTTTGAATACACTGGTACTCTACATGCTTATTCATGTTGGGCATACACCACGACTTTTTGCATATCCTTTCTAAATCACTCCTGATACACAAGTGAAATTGAATTAATTATAGAATGATATTCCATCTTCAGCAAAGACGTGTTCCATTCCTGTTTGTCCTGCTTGCCTCATCAGCACAAAAGACCATATATACAGGCAATTTCTTTTCTACCCTTCTCAAGTCCCCAGACAATGGTACAAGACTAAAAGGATAACATGAGCCAGTTTTTATGCTCAAGTTCCTTCCTCCATTTCAGAAATGATCACTCTTCAAAAAAGAACTGAAAATCAGAAGCTGATGGTCAAAAAGTGCAAATGTGGCTAAAACCTAATGTGGCAGGTTGGAGATGTTTCCATGGTACCTTGTTTCCATAGCCTGAAGTTCAGGGGACTTAGGTTTTTCAATGAACTTGACTTCCTGACCAACCAGTGTCCGCTGGTATAAGGAGCAGCCTTATCCCTTTTTTAGTGGATCATGGGAATCTGATGGCCAAAAGCATCATGGAAGATCTAGGCAAGCTAGAGAAAGGAATGGGAGTACATACATTTCAAACCACATGCGGGAAACACTTCCAAGTGTTCCAGCTTTGACTAACACTGGAAAAGCTTTTCTGTCGGACTTTTTCATGGGAAGCAAGTTTTTTTCTGCCAGAGTGGGGTGAAAAAGGCAGGTGGAGATGGGCAGGGAGTATTATCACCAAAGTATTTTTCTATTGAAATGAATTTCTGATACAAAGTGTTCAGTCTAGCCCTTGTGCCATAGCACCACACGAGCAGGATGTGCCATAGCACCACATGAGCCTGACAGGAAGGATGAGCAGCCAAAACCCCAGCTACACATCTTTTTGGGCACTTGTTAGTAGGTACTAAAGGTTCCTTGGATCTTATCTGTAGCTGCAACAGAGAGCTGAATCAAGTGCAAGACTTGAGAACAATAAGGAAAAAAATCACTAAATATTTTGAGTGTAATAGAACTATATGCCAGCAGGTAGCAGGTGTTCACGGAACATGATCCCTCATTAAGCCATTATATATGTATTCATACAGGTGGATATATGAAAAATAGAATACAAGAGCTTAGAATTTATATGGTGTTCTTACCAGAAAAGAGGACAGCACTTGTTAAAAAACCCAGTTAGTTATTTTTTATGCCACATGACCTAAAGACTGGCTGAAGAAAAATTAAAAAATGCTGGCAGGTGACTCTGAAAGGATCCTACAGTAGCTGGTTTATAGGCACACTTTCTCATCCAGTACCAATTTTGAAGGTACCGATTTTTGATAATCGTTTGAAGGTGCCAAATGTACAGTTCTCTATTAAAGTTCTGTCACTCTGTTGCAGTGCAACTTACTGCAGGCTAAAGAGCTGGACTACAAACTGGAATAAGCACTAAGAAAATGGCTAAGATCTTATTCTTAATAAAGTAGCTCTCAAACAGAAATAGTAGAAGGAAATGCAGAAAACGAGAGATCACTCAAAAAATCTAGTTGTATATCACTATTTTCACCTGCTGATGCAAATTATACTTATGCTGGGGTTGGGAAAGCAGATAGTAAGACACCCTGGTCTCAAATATTTGTTGTGTAATAAGGAACGTTATCTGCAATGTCCCGCCTTTTTGGTGTAAGAATACAGTAGGGTATGGGAGAGTGTAGGAGTCACCTCAGTATATTTTCATTAGCATTTCTTTTGAGGAGGGCTGCCATCCTGCCTGGGCTCCTAGAGATATCCTCAAATACTTGAAGCATATTTTCTGCTGTTTGGAGAGTAGGTGGGTAGTCAAATTCATATGAAGTGGGGACTTAATGAATAAGAGTGCCTCATGTAGATGCTTAGAGAAAATTCCTCCTCCTGACCTCGCTCTTGTGAGAATTATTTTGAGGAAGAATAATCCAGGCCAGTATTTGGTAATTGCTGTGTTACAAATGAGATTTATTCAATCTGCTATCTGCCTAGATATTCACAGTTTTCACAAAACTCAAGCTTGAGAAATGCACATATGTGTACAGGCACTGTGTATTTTATTTATGCATGGAAATACACTTGTATGTTCTGCGTAGAGAATCAGGTTTCAATTTCCTTATTCAAACCTCAATGTAGTTATAGGCTTCTGTGGTTTTGATTTTTGTTGTAGAACTTCTCACAGACAGCTTTGCTGGGGTTTTATTATGAGTCATGGTAGTCTGCTAGTCTCATCTGTTTCTGCCTAATCTCATCTGTAAACTTTAAAATAATATTGGGTTTCCTTTTTACTGAAATTTTAACCAGTGGGATAAAATATAAAGCATTACTAAGATATTGCCATTCAGTGTAATTTAGTTTAGCTGGTATGCTTGCTTTGGAGTCCGTCCTAGTAGCTAACATGCACAAGGACTGGGGTTTGTGACTGTGTGGTAAGCTCAGTGTTGAAATCCCTCTTATTTGTTTCACCATTTTGAACACTTTAACATATTCCACCACAAGGTCTCTTGCTGCACAGAAATATTTTAAATGGCTCTGTTAGAGCAAGTTCAAAGGATGAGCTCTCTGACATGTATTCTTCAAAGCAAGACTACATTTCTCCACAACAAAAAAAACGTGTCTTACCTCTCCCCCTTCCTACTGTGAGTTGTGCCAGAGCTGTCATTTTTTCAGTAGGGATTGTTTATAAAAAGGACCTATATTCTGCTGTTCAGCACACTAGAAACCCTTTAGTTTTCAGTTTCAGTGTATAAATATTGATTTTGTACCTCACTGGTTTTGTTAGTTAACTCAAAGGTGATAGCATTTTTGTTGAATAAATGTCTTTAAGGAAATAAAATACTGTACCCTCCTAAAAATTATGTGCTTGTTTCATAAAGTGACCATTTAATCCCAGCAGCTAACTGCAGTCTGTTTGGGGTATTCTGGATTGGATGTGATGTGTTTTGTTACTTAAGAAAGCCATCCTCAAAAATGACCACAGATGGCTGTTTATGATCAAGCTATGCAAAATTTACATGCAGATTCGAGTTAAATCATCAAAGCGCTTGATTCTGTTAGATATGTTTAACTATTCTTGATGCATCTCCTATAGCAGTTTACTCAATTATTTTAATGTAACTTTAGATTAAATATAAGTATTATTGCTCATTAGAAAGTACTGGATTTTGCAGGGCCCACTCGGCTTCAGATTTCAGCATGTCAAGAAATTAGGAACTGAGGATGAGTTAGAACCTGGGAAGGGTCCCATGCTTTGATCCAGTGAAAGTGCTTTTCATAAAAAGGCCTTAAAGCTAATTATCCATGGAAAAACTGCACTTTGAACCTTGGGCTCAAGCTGTGTGATTTGATTCCTAGAAGCCACATTTGTGGCTCGGTGACCAACCCCTTGCTCCTATTCCTGTGAACCTGACTTCAGAACTCCAGCCAGTTGGAAAACAATTCTGTAACCAGAATGAGAACAGCCTCAGGCTTGCAAAGATTACAGATAGAGGATACCTGGTAATGTGAAAAATCAGCCGCACTGGTGTATATTTCAACACTTCTCTGAAAGCTCAGTTTTGCAGGTTGCTGAGCATTGCTCAGCCACCATTAATTTCTCCTGAAACCAGTGGACCAAACCCTCAGCTTCATAAATCAGGGAAACTGCTACTGTCCCAAATATATGCTTGATTACTACAGAAAAAAATCACATCAAAGCTGGAGATGGTCTGAATTTTCAGGTCTGCATATTTTATGTCTGCAGTTCTACCAACGCTATTTGATACTAGGAAAAGTTTCTGATCAAACCAGGGTGGGGGCGGGATTAGGAAGTTCCTTTTTTTTATTTTTGAGAAATTTTTTTCCTTTTCCTTGTAACCATTGTGTGTCTCACTCCTCCTCCATTGATAGTAAGGTGTGGAAAGCCACCTCTGACTTACCAACAATTCTTCTCTTCTTTCAAGTACATTCAGGTGAGAGTTGATGAGTACCACCAGTCATATGATATAACCAAGTAGCAACATTTCAGCTACACTGGGCAGGTATTCTCTGCCTCAGACTTGATGAATGCAGACTTGATGGTGTTCCCCAGCAAACACAAAAAACAGATTGTCTTCATTGCATTGAGTTTTCCTAAGAGGTTATGGAAAGAAACTCGGGGAGAGTGAACACAGCAATTCACATGACCCAATAATATCTCCTGCTTTTGTCACAAATACCACAAGTTTGACAAACACAGAAAAGAGCAAGGGGGGAATGGGAAATGAAAGGGAAACAAGTATTCTTGTGTCTGCACTTGTCCTCCTCCTACAGCCTTTTGGAGAGTCTCATGAAGCACTCCATGCCAAGTAAGGTTTTTCACCCTGTGAGCCCTGGAAGCTTATCCATAGGGTTCCCCAGTAGTTCCCACAGTCTTGCCTACATGAAGAATGCCAGCTCAAGGCTTACTGTCAGGCAGCTTTTCATGCATTAGTGAATCCCAGTATTTCAGACTTGCAAGAAGGCACTCAAGACATCCTGCTTGGAGCCACTACTTTTTTAATGTTGTTCCTTTCATATTTATTTTTGAAGCTATGCAGCAGGGCATCCACTCCTAGCTCTCTCCTTTCTCTGCCAGGCTTTCATGCCTTCCTGTTTCATCGTCATCATGGCATTTCACACTCAGCTGCAGTGCCTTCATGACTCAACTGCAGGCTTTGTCTGGGGCAGCAATCTGACTCTAGCTGTGCAGCCTGTCTTCACAGGTGCAGTGGTGGCAATTTTATTTGCCTTTTAGTCCATAGCTAGGAGTGAATGTTCTTGCTATGCTATTTATTTAGTCAGAATCTGGGTCTTACATCTTGCCCTTTGGATTGTACCTGGACATAAAGAAGGCTTGACTTTTCACAGCTCTTTTATAGTTTAATGTACTGCAGTTCCTTTGGTCACTGAAAGTGTCAACTTTACTATAGGGAAACACCGCCTTGCTAGCCATCTCAACGAAGATGAAGATATTGCCTCTCCGTAACTGTCTTCCTAATCCTTTAAGCCTTTCCCAACCCAAATTCCTGTCAAATTCGTAGGAGTGCAAGAAATCTAGGATAACAACTTACAACAATTACCAGTCCGGTCTCTGAATAATACAATAGTTGTATAAATATTGAAGTTAGGATTCTACATTTCTGTTTGCATTATTTCTGGCAACTAATCCTTCAAGAAGCCAAGGGGTTCATATGTGAGAAGTGCTGCTAGCTTATGTAACCTTGTTGTGATGCTTGTTTTCATTGCAAATACTTGTGTGGCTATAGACAAAAAATAATTGCAGCTAAAGATTCCATCCACTATTTATTCATTTTTTAACTTTTTAATTGTCTTTTATTTGTGGCACAATAGCTAGCAAAGCAGCTGCTTCAGCATATATTATTTGAGATAACTTTCTATTTTTTAAGGTAGGGGCTGTGTAAAAATGTTTTGAATAATGACCTTTGGGGTATGGCAGTACTACACAAATCTTACTGTCAATAGAGCTAGTAGGAAGAAAAACAGTTGAGAGAACACATTAGCGCTCCAAAGCACATACTGTTAGTTCCACAAGCAAATACTTACTGAGCTGACAAACATTGGGCAAGGTTTGCCTTGCTGCAGTATAAGTGAGTGCAGCTTCTCATTCCCATTTTAAAACAATATTTGCAATTAAATGTCTAACCAAAATATATATACATAAAGCAGACTTACTGATAACTATTGGTTCAAACCTTCTTAGCACGTGTGCACCCCGAACTCCTCCTTTCCAGAGTCTTGGCTTTGTACTGCTCAGCATCCATTTCCTGCTATGTATTGGTGCTCAGCTTCTGAGGAAATTAGGGGGAGAAAACACTTAGAAAAAAAAAGCGCTTTGCTCCCTTCTTCAAAAACAAAACTAATATTCTAAAACAAATGTAAAAAACCTGAACAACCCAGACTTAAGATGTTAAACATGAACAGTTGGAGACATGGGCCACTGATAAGGCTGTAGCTTTTCATACCCTTGCTCTTGCTCTGTGCTCCTCCCAGGTAAAAGCAGAGTTCCTAGCAGTGTTTTCACAAAGGATGTGCCATGAGCAGTCAAGCAGCCAGTTCTCTAAGAGACTGATGTACAACCATCAATATTCTTGATTAATTTTGAACTTTCTGATACAAAATAAACTGCTTATTTTGATTACCATGATGCCCACAGAAATCTGTGTAGAAATCTGTGTTGAACATAACCCATGTGACAAATGCAGATCTTTTGCCCATTTAGAGTGACTTAGAAAGATGCATACAGGACCCAAGCTCTCAAAGGCACCAAACTCCCACAAAGTTTTCTGTGAGCCTTCACATAAATACCTTTGAGGATCTCAGTCTTGCCCTTTTGATAACCCAACCTGAACTGATGTACCTAAGCTTTGAAGCAAGCACTGCACTGAAATACTATTTTGTGAACCAACATCTATCACAATAAGGCTTCTTTTAGCATCAATGAAATATGCAACTTAGGATGGGAAGCCTCTTCAGCCAACCGTTGATGATAAATATCATGTATTTCCCTTCTTTAAGCTCTTGAGCAGCTGCCTTAAGCACATCTGTTAGTCAATGTAGAGAGCTGGGAACTTCCAGAGGGCCATTCAATTATTAAATGGATTGAGTTACCCTCAGTTTTAAGAGGATGATAACCCCCTGGTAAATGAAGTGTTTTAATTTGTCCTGCAAAGACTTAAGTAACATTTCTGTGGGAATATAAATAATAATTGTTACATGGATCACAATAGTTTTCAGATATGATCCTACAGACCCCCAGGCATCTGTGGACTACTCCTGAGGGATCTCTGAAAGGTAATTAACAACAGCAACCCACTGGTAGAAAATTTTATTCTGTTATCTAGGGATCAGAAAATTATTGGGGAATATAAACAGAAAAACATTGAAAAACAGAGAGCTGCTGCATCAGAGCCAAATGATATTAGCAGTTGAAGAAACATGCTAAATTATGATGCAAAGAAAGATATTCCTTAGATATCTCAAAATGATAAGGTGTTCTGTCGACATGTCTATAGACAATAATGATCTTACACCACTTCCTCCTGGGAGCTCTATTTCCTATGTGACTACATTTTCACAGGGCTAACTGAAGCTGCATTTCTCCTAAAACCAGTTGTCCTGAAATAGGTCTGTGATTCTGAGTCAGTTCTTCCAGTCTTATACTTATGAGAAAGAGGACATTTGAAGTGAGGTGCTGCAACTGTCCATAAGACTGCCTGTAGCATCTGATTGTCCAGTACGTAGAGTGAAAGTTTTCAAGAGGTTGACTCTTTGAGCTAATTCTGTTCACACTGATGGCAATGAATACAAGTAAAAAGCCATATAAAGAGACAGAAGCAGCTCAACTCAGAAGACCACAGCCAGTGAAAGCAACAGGAACATTTAAACAAGTATTGCAGGAGGTTTTATTTTGAGGGCATACTGTCAGAGAGGGGAGCACTGATTCACCTTTATTTACTGTCCAGCAGCATTTGGAGAGTATTCCCCCTTCTCCTACTTGTATTCATTCAGATTTGTGCATAATTGCCCTGCCTGAGGTTCTCATAACTAACCAAGAAGAACAATTTACATTAGCAACGTTATAGAGAACTGTGTAGGTAGAGTGATGCAGGCAGTCATTTATGTTATTGACTGCATGAATCAGAAGAATAAGAAAAAAAATCACACAAAAGGATTTTGTTCAGAAAATGAAAATCTATAAAGGAAAATAAAACACCCACCCCAATATTTAGTTTAATCTGAAGTGAAAATTGTGCTTATGCAGCATTTGGGGTTTTAAACTTTTCTATAGACACACAGCTAGTTTTACAAATAAAAATATGATAGAAATACAGCTAGTTTACTCAGAAACAAACATTAGAATGGTTAATTTACAGCTGCCTAGATTTTTTTTTTCATACATAGACCAAAAAAGCCAAGCCTTTGTACTGAATTCAGGCCGAATTTTGCCAGGGCTGGCCCATGGGCCTTTTTCTTAGGTGGTCAGCAGGGTAGCATGCCCAGACCCAGTATCTCCAGTGTTAGGCTATGGCAAGTGTTAAGTTTGAAAAGGTCTATGATTTTTCTTTCCTTTTTCTTTTTTTTCTTCAGGGGCATGAAAACATTTCTGATGCAACTGTAGTTGTCTTAAGAGGTCAAATGTCTAGTAACTGGAAAATGGGGAACATTTGATATTATAGTCTGAGTCAGGCTTTGTGTATGCTTTGTAAATGGCTGTTTAGTTGTACAGAAATAAATGGAGACCTTCAAATTCATATCTTGTCTTGTTAGCACATGGATATGCCATTCAAATTATGCAAAAAGACCAGACTGCCTTGGCTATGAAATGCTCTTGGGGTATGGTAATCTGATAATAACCAAACACCATGGAGTAGTCTTATCATTTTTTATAAAACCTTATTAATTATGTGAGAAAAAGTATGTGGAGGAAGATGAGATTGGTCATTTGGAACAGCTCCTCTTCAGGTTTTTAATCTCTTCTCTTAAATGTTTATCAGCTACTCTGACTTCTTCAGTGAAATCACTTCTGGGAGTAAACCTGTGCTATGTGTGAGCAGTGTGACTTAATGGAGGAAAGAGAATGATGCAAACCCCTGAATTTTCTTAAAATAGGGAGTGACAGATTTGTCATTTTTGTGGTGACTTTTTCCTCCTTTCCTTTTGCCATACAAGTAGTCAGCAGGCTTGAATTTTGAGCAAGTCATTAATCGCATGTGCGTGTGTGTGTATTGCAAGGTCGAAGTGCACATGGTCAGTTCTTCAAAGGAGCTCAAGACCTAAAGCCTCTTTATGTGTCACGGACTAAGATCAGGGCTCACTCTGGTAAGCTTTTATAAAAAGCTGGACATAAAAGAAAGCAGTCAAACTGGGGTCTCACCTGGTATGAAAGCATGCTCCATAGATTGATTCTGCAGAAATAGACCCAGGAAAAACTTCATGAGGCAGATACTTCCCTCCAGGGTGGCACTTTAGCAAGCCATTAGATTTTCATGGAAGTGGTTTCTGTAAGCTATTAAATCAGCGAACTGTTTTTGGCCAATTTCCCTTCTCAGTTCTCGGAGACCTCTCTTTGAGCATCAATGTGTAATGCTAGAATAAAAAGAGAACAGTAAAGTCAGAGTTCATGTGGCTCACCTCTTCTCTATCCCCATGTCTATAGATTATAAGATGTGACCTCTGCAGTCATTTGTTGTTCCTCTGGAAAGTTTCTGAAATCTCCCTACTTGTGAGATGATTCTCCAGTTCTTTATCCTAAACCTACAAAAATGTTTGGATAGCTATGCTGCTACACTGAAGTTCTGGCAGGAAAAAAAAAATAGTTGATCTCTTTGCTGCATGATGATCCCTACATAGGCAAGGAGTTCCACATTTGGGTTCAAGACTAAGTCAGGGCTGCTGGTTGTCAGCATTTATGGCAGCAGTTGCAAGCTTTCAGGTGACATCAGAAGCATGCTAACATTTTGAATGATGAACTCACTGGAGACTACCTATTCTTGTGCAAATCCTACTCTGGTTTGGGTTCTAGTGTGTCTCCTCTGAAACCCGTGTAGGTTTGTATACAGGTATTAACAAAGTCAATGGACATCTTAAATGACAAGCTTTTTCTTTCCCCTTCCAAATCGGTTTCACTTACAGGGAAGGCACACTGTAGACCAAACAACTAATATGTGTATTTCAGTCAAGTGAGGCACTTCAGTAAGCAGTTCCAGGATCCACTGAATGAAGGTCATTGACAATGCTAGTTAACATTAACCATTCTGAGCACTGAATCTTCCCACTTGTAGTGAAGTTCTTTATGAATCCATTGCATTAGATGTTTCATCATTAGGAGTCTTTAGGAGTGAATTATGATAGTGGCAGTGCTGCTGCTTCTTTAGTGGATGGAGGGTGCATCAGGGATGTCTCATAAATAACCAGAGATGGTTTCATGGTTCAGACTCTGAGTTTTGGCAGATGTGATTATGGGTCTGAGGTCTACTCTTGTCACAGGTTGTTTTTTGTATCAGCGTCATGTCTTAGTTTTCTAGCAATAAAATAGTAATTGGCATTTTCTTCACCAAAAGGGTTATCAAACACTGGGGAACAGGCTGCCGAGGGAAGTGGTTGTCACCATCCCTGGAGGTATTTAAAAGATGTGTAGATGTGGCGATTAGGGACATGGTTTAGTGATGGAGTTGGCAGTGTTAGGTTTACGGTTGGACTCGATGATCTTAAGGGTCTTTTCCAACCTAAATGATTGTATGATTTATTTTTAGGGGGAATGGCTTGGATTACATCATTGTAAGTAGTGTGTCAGAGCCAAGATAAATATTAGAAGTAAGTTTAAAAAGCCAATGGAACAAAACTGAATGGGGAAATTAATGAAGAAAGGCAGCATTTCAGTCCTTAGTTCTACATTTACATTGTAGAGTTTTACCTCCAAACACATTCAGCACAATCTTTTAAAATAGTAAATTGTCTTCAGAAAATTATTACTCAATCATCATTATTGCAACAAATTCATGTTGGTTCTCATTTGGTGCTTTCACACTTAATTTTTATTTTAGTTCATGAGAACCATGAAATTATTCTACCTGGTAAAATAAGCATATGGGAATAAAAATAACACCTAGACTCAGATACTTATTTAACTTATTACCTATAAATGCTTTATTTTGTCCCTTCATAGAATTTTGAAAAAAGAAAAGTTATGGCAAATTCAAGAATAGTGAATATTTTTGCACCATGAGATAGTGTACATACACAACTTTTAAAAGTTTTGAAACTTTTTTTGGAGGGAAAGGTTAAAACTTTTGTCTTGAAGTCTTCAAAGGGCAGTATGGAACATAAAGCGGAACACAGCTGAGAAAACATCTCGTTAAATATGTTTTGAGGTGACCTATAGAAGATATAGATGGTTTTTGATACTTTGTTTGTTTGGGTTGTTTGGGGGTTTTTTGCTTTACATCAGAACATTAATCTTTCACATGTTCAACCCCATGTAATCGAGACAGCTCATGTTTGCAATGCACAAAATCTGCGTGTCCGGTCCTGAACTGTCAGTCAAGCTGATAAGTATGTGTCCTGTTGACTGTTTCTGTCAGAACAAAGGTGGTGATAGGAATCATAATATTTTTTTTTGCTAAAAACACTTCAAAATGATTCATTGGCTTGAATAATTTTTTTTTCTGTTCATACACTTCTCATTTTTAACATCTTAAGAAGAGTCTAATTTAAATGAATGTAAATTTAAGCTGTTATTTCCCTTCCCAAACTAACCCTTCTACAATTCTGCATCATGGGCTTTCTCTTCCATCTTCCGTACTACTATTACTGCTCTTACTTTCATAGTAACAGTGACTTTCTCCTTGTATACCTGACTAGGTATTATTCTGTCCTGAATTTATGTCCACCCTCTTTTCAAAGGAGAAATATTTGTTCTTCATATTCTTACACTATTCCAAATCTTTAGGCAAAGTAATGGTTACAGAGTATATTAGGACACCACTTTGACTATGAATAATTCATGCCAGCATGCTTTCTCTCTGTGTACATTTGGCTCAGTAGCACAATGTAGTGATAGCGATGCTGAGGCAGTTCAAGAAGAGCTGTTAGATATGGCTTTTAGGGTTCTTGCTCTCATTCAGTTTTATTTAACTTCTGGTCAGGTACCTCATCTGAGGTTTCACAACCTGTCTCCATACTGCATGAGTCTTGTGCTACCAGATACCATTTCAGTGACTCCAAGAAGTTTTGCGGTGTACAGCAGATTAATGTAGCAAGAGATCAGGTCCAACTAAGTACGATATTTGAGATAAAGTGTAAAGACGTAGTGTGTCTTTATTTTAAAAGTTTTTTCTTAATGATTTTTATGTGTAATAATGCTTTTATTTTTTATTGGGTGTAGTGACAGTATCAGTTACCTATGGTGGGTTTGTTGGTTAAGAATAAGCTTTTGCTGCAGTACAGAGTTGTGATACTTTAGGTTGAGTGATTCATCCTGGAAAACAGTATTTTAGGTGAACCAGAGGCTAGAACAGTGGAATGATAAATGAGCTGATTCACTAACCTCGTTCAGGCGGCTAGCTAATAATACCTCTGTATTGGTCTGCATTGACTCCCCTGGCGAATGCAGCCAGATAGGGTTACTACTTTCCTGTATTTTTTATTTGATTTTCTTCTTCCTTTTTTCATCTACTTGTGAGAAATACTGCAAATTATATACTGGAGCTAAAGCTTGCAAGAGGAAGTTGGTATCCTATTTGTCAAGAATACAAAAGTTAACTATTAAATTGTTGTTTGAACCTCTGACACAAGCTTTGTCAAACTCATTCTTCCTGCCCACTATGCTCAAGTTATTACTAATGAACTGTGCTTTAAATGATGTAGAAAGCATGGCCTTTTCTTGAAGGAAGCCTCTGTGAGATGTATTGTTGGATAGAGTTGTTGACTGATTTAAGAGTTTCAATTCCATCCTTTCTCTGAAACCTTAGCAATCTGCTGAAATGAATGAATGAATGAATGTTAACCGTAGCGTCCCTTTTATCCTTCATCGCCTATCTCTTTGCTTGCTGATGCTTTTTATGCAGAGCACTTCTTCATCTGCCATTCTGGGGAAGTCTTAACTCACCAGTGATGCTTTTGAAACTCAGGAGCATCGCAGTGCAGTATAGTTAATAACAACACCTTCCTATCTCATGGATTTAGTACTTACTGTAACCACACTAGCAACTTAATTTCCTAGGTGTATAGCATAACATGAAATCTATCTGCCTTTTGATTTGTCCAGAAATTAACATTGCCAGCTGGATTGATTAAGAGCGTGCTGCAGTCCTTGATGTCACATGTGAGATCCATGCGTGAATCTGTCTTTGGAGATCTGAAGCGTATCTTGGGAGAAGGAGGGGAACAACACTGAATTCCTTCTTTGCTCTTCCTCTAAATGTTCACTGTATTTAACTAAAGCATATTTTGATTTTCTATCTATTTCCTATTGCTAGAATATGGAATTACAGGTTGGGTACAATTTCTGCTATGGCCAGAACATTACACTAGTCACGTTTTCACTAGCTGGTTGGACTAAGGCTGGCCCGTCAACCAGTGCACTTGGGTAACGGGGGCAAGAAGTGAGTTTTGATTCTGCAGCACTCACTGTCTCACCAGCAGAGAGAAAGGTCTCCTCTGCAGCACAGTCATCATTGCCCAGATGAAGGCAGTACATCCCACCACATATTTCACCAATAGCTCCTCTCTCCTGCAGTTTCCCCTAGAACAGAAGCCTTGCTGCTGGCTCCTCTCGCTTTGGTGTGCTCTCCCTCCTGCCTCTCCAGCTGCCTGCCTGTGGCCACAGCAGGGCACTAACCCCAACCTGGCTCCTAAACTGATAAGCCATGCAGCTTATTAACTCCTGTTCTGTTTCTTGTGCCACTTGCTGGCAACCTGGCTGCCCAGAGACATGTCTAGAGGATGTATGATTTACAGGTATTGCACAGAGCATGAAGCTCTTTTCCATTCCCATAATGGCTTTTTGCTTTTCTTTTTGAAAACAATACTGCTGGTATTTTCCAGGAAAAAGCTTCTGAATAAACACTTTTCCTCCCACTGTGGTTTGATTCGAAAATAGAATTTTCAGCAAAGTATGAACACCAGCAGAAATCAATGTTCTTTTACTTTCTTTTTTTTTTTTTTTTTTTTTTTTTTTAAATGCTGTATCTCCCTTCCCCCAGAAACAAATCCCAAATCAAAAAGTCAGGAAAATATTTTCAGTTTTCTTTTTGTCACCATCATTTGTATGGTTACGTGTAACAAAACTTTGTATGATGCAATGTCTGGACTTGTTGGCTAAGTGACTTTGAATAGGAAAAACTTCTGTGGGAGAACCAGTGTAAAAGTTGGCATGTACAGTGATTCTTTGTTGTTAAATACTTTGGCAAATAACTACATGTTGACGGTAAAGTAATGGAACAGGAAGCGGATAAATATTTTCAATATATAGCCCCTGATGTTTGAAGTCAACCTCCTTGTTACTAGCAGAAAATGGGACATCTTCACAGCACCACAATGATAATTTCACTTCTCACTGTGACAAAGAGGAAAGGAAAAATTCTTGGGAGGTAAGATAAACAGGAAATTTCACTGCAGCATTAGGCACCAAGAATAGTGAGGTACTATTTTGAAGAAAAATGTTGCAAATGCTGTGATAACTGGCATTATTTTTGAGTTAGTATTCATGAAGTTTATAATTAATTAGGATATGTTGTTACCGTTGCAGCTGAATTTTAACTCTACAGCATTTTAGCATGCTCTTTTTTCTTTGACCTAAATCCGTCTAATTTTTTGTCTTCGTTAAAAGCACAGAACAAAAACACTATTGTGTCTTAGGCTGTGCTCAAGCAGATCAAGGAAGTTTGCATTGCTAAGCAAAGCCATATACATTTTAGTTAGCCCAGAAATGTTTGAACTCCACACAATTAAGTGAGATGAGTGTCCACGTGATGGAAATGTTAACTGTTTTTGCTTAAACCTGTTTGTAAAACAGACAGTCCAATGGGGGAACAAAAGAGGGGGAAAAAAATCTGAAAATGTAATCAGGCATAATAACACTTAAGCTTAGAGAGGAGAAAAGCATTGCATTTGTATATGTAAATGAAATGTCATTACAATTCAGTGTCTTCAGGACAGTTCTTCATTTATGTTGGTTAACATTAGTGTTTCTTAAAGATGATTTAATATATATTTGAAAGCTTTTTTTTTAAACTGATAGATTATGCAGAAGAGCATGGCTGCAGTTTTGCAGATATCATACAATCAGCACTTCCCCGTCCTGTGATTAAGATTTCTATTCTAACCAGAAGAAAATGGAATACATTTCAAAATGCTGTGAAAAATAACAGAATACCCTACGTGCTAACACATTCAAGACAACTGCTCACGATGTTATTAGGTTCTGTTTTGTTCTTTGAAAGTTTGTTCTATTTACTCTCTTTAAAAGACATGCTTTTGATTAAAAACGTGCTGGGTTTTTTTTCCCCCCTCTTAAAGCAGAGATCTTCGATCTCTTGATAGGACAGGATCACCAGCTGCCTTACAAGCTTTCACCGAGGCATACCTTACTGGTGCCTCACGGCCCTAACTGGGAGAAACTGTCCTCGCAGCCTGCCGTGGTTTCAGCCCAGCCGGTAACAAAGCACCGGGCAGCCGATCGCTCACTCCCCCCGCCCCGGCCACGGTGGGATGAGGAGAAAATGTGAAGGCAGGCTCGTGGGTCGAGACAAGGACAGGGAGGGATCACTCCCCACTTATGGTCACGGGCAAAAAACAGGCTCAGCTTGGGGAAGAAGCAAAATCAATTTAATTTACCACCAATCGTATCAAAACAAGGGTAACGAGAAGTAAAACCAAGCCTTAGAACAGCTTCCCCCCGCCCCTCCCTCCTTCCCGCCTCAACTCCGCTCCCGGTTCTCTCCACCTCCTCCCCTCAGCGGCGCTGGGGAGCAGGGGACGGGCCTCAGCCCGTCGTACCTTGTCTCTGCCGCTCCTTTCTCCTCAGGGGGAGGAAGACTCCTCCTCACTCGTCCCCTGCTCCGCCGTGGGGTCCCTCCCGCGGGAGACAGCCCTTCACCAACTTCTCCAGCGTGAGTCCTTTCCGCGGGCTGCAGTTCCTCACAGACTTCCCTGGCGCGGGTCCTTTCCGCGGGCCGGTCTTCAGTCACAGACTGCCTCAGCGCGGGCTTTACCACAGAGTCACCGCCATTTTGGGCGGCCTCCGCTCCCCTCCGTGGGCTGGGGGGGGACAGCCTGCCGCCTCACCGCGGGCTGCGGGGGCATCTCCTCCTCCTTCCCTGACCTCGGTATCCGCGGAGGGGTTCCTCTCACACTCCAATCCCACTACTCGCTGCAGGTTCCCCTTCTTAAAACTACCGCCATCGCTGATGGGCTCGGCCTTGGCCAGAGGCGGGTCCCACTTGCAGCCGAGGAAGCTTCTAGCAGCTTCTCACAGGAGCCGCCCCTGCAGCCCCCTCCCCTGCTACCAAAACCCCGCCACGCAGACCCAGAACAGAGCCCAGTGGGTATGTCGCTGTCTGCTCACAAGCCTCGTCCTCGGAATAAGCTGTAAGACTAAAGGCCACAT